>KZ807358.1:227297-247711 GCA_000696205.2 Oncopeltus fasciatus | reverse complement strand
TATATATATATATATACACCAAAGTGGGGTGTATAACTGCTCCCTTTCGTCAGGTTAATATACTCTTTACATTTAAAAAAGTGATATATAAATATGCATTTTGTTTTTTCTTTTCTTCCATAGTAAGTTGGGTTTTAGACCTTATTAAAACATAAAGATTATTTTATCAAATGGTAGAAAACAAACAATTAGGATCAAATGCAGATTTATCTCTATCAAAAGCAATTTTTTCTACTGCCATAAAAAATAATTAAACTCAAAATATTCCATCCGTCACCTTATTTCCTTTAATTTTCTTATTTCTTCAAAATCAAGTCCCCAAGCTGCATCTTACGAATAAATCCTTATGGCAATTCTGCAACTCGTAGCGGTACTCTATGGGTAAGATGTGTTTGCCCCTTTGCCATCAAAAGCGCTGACAAAGTGAGTTGGAGACTTTTTTTTTTCCAGGTACTATAGTGACTCTCTATGTCCCCGTCTCTTGCCAAGTGAAGAAAACAGTCAAAAAGAAAGAATACGTTAATATTTTATTTTATTTTATTTATTTTTTTTTAAGGATAGATACATTATTTGTATGTTTTACTATTGGATCTCGTGATTACTATGAATCTATGACAGTTGATCCGTCTAAGCCCCCTAAAAGTAAGACCCCCCCCCCCCACATCCTCTGTTATCTTTTGCGAGCAGGGTATCATTATTATAGCAGCAGATCCTTTCTGGGAGATTGAACTTACCACTGTTCCTGGAGTCTGAGGCACCAACCGATCTGTCAGTTTTCTTCTTGTTCTGATGAATTCCTTCCCCGAAATCCCTCAGAACAGAATATCCCATAGAATCCCGATAAATTCAACTGTTGAAATGTTCTCATCTGTTGAAATGAACGCAGAACTAGTTCCATTATCTGATTTAGGTCCCTTTGGATCAGATTTTTGATCCCATGTCGCAGATTTTTGAGCACTGAAGATTATCTCAAAGTTAATTTTAAATACTATAGGACTGGTATCAGTACGAGCGATTCACTGACCATATGGTGAATCGATTGAGTTTGGTCTGAAGCTGAGTGTGTTCTGTACTTCCCTAATCTAGCCTCAAGACGCTCGTATGATCTCCTCTCCATGCAGCCTTTGTGAGCATCTGAATGTCAAGTCTCTGTTGACATTTTGTGTACAGTTGCTCTATATGGTCACTACAGTTCATATTTTTGACGAACAATATCCTTAAATATCTGATATATTGTTATTATTATTATTGTTTGTATTTTAGGTTTATTGAATACTTCTTGAAGGTTATTAATGATTTTAGGAGAACAGTAAAATTTAAAATCGACGAAGTACAAATTCCTCTAGTAATTTATGGAGTAATATTTAAAACTAGACAAAACAACACAACAATTAAGGGCTGAAGTACCTCGTTAATATCCTTGTCTTGAACGAAGGGACTTGAGAAAGTTGAACCAAGTTCACCAAGAATCTTCTTAGTAACAACCTTTGTTGATTCTTGATTGAACTTCAAAATTATCCCGTGATCCCCACTTCTTGTGCATTGTTTCCAATGTCTCTTCCTTACTAATGCGTCTAATGATATGAGATATGATACATTAAATGCATTATTTATGTATACGAAAACCGCAAATAATCCTTTCTTACAGATCGGAGGCTTCACGTATATCACTCTGCAATTTCAGGATGTTGTCCATCGAACTCCTTCCTCTCTCGAACCCTCTTTCCCATTGAAAAGACTGATCTTTACTTCTCAAAAACCACTTCAGTCTATGAACAATTATATTTTCCCTAAGTTGACAAAGCTAGCATGTATTGGGAATTTTACACGATACCTGGCAACTTTTTAGAAGGCTTTCCTTTCTCCAGGTTTGGTATACCAATTCATTGCCTCCAATGTGACAGGAAATTTGCCGGTTCTAAATAATAGATGTATGAAATTAAGTATTAATATTTTTAATACTTAAAATTAATACTGTTATTTTTCGCTTAAAGATTCTCTTCCTGGATTATATGTGACCCATTAGACCCTATATCTTATAACATTAATGAAGTGTGCTTCCGTAAATACACAATTTACAGTTATAGGATAGGGAGTCTAATGGGTCAAATGGAGCTTCTATGATTCTAAGATGATTTTAGTTGGGGTTCGGTCAAGGTAAATCCAAAAAAACACAAATTTAAAAAATGTATTTTTTAATAAAGGATTATCTGCCTAGATTTTTGGATCTACCTTGACCTAACCCCAACTAAAATCATCTTAGAATAATATCTACGGTCAACAAACTCTCCTTTTGGAGCTTCTATGACTTCTGCAGAATAGTTGGAGCAATATCTGACGGATTGGTTATTTTTATTTTTGGAGTTCTGATACATGTGACAGTGTGCTTATTTTTATTTCTATCTGTGATTTTTCTCGAGAAACTTGAAAATAATTGATTTGTTGATTTGTCAAATCAATTGATAATTGATTTTATCAAATAATTGATAATTGATTTGTTAAACTAAATCCCTCTAGGGGCTCTCTCATTATTTAGAATTCGTTTGCAATTTCGCTTGCTGATATGTTTCGTACTCGGTATATGGATGCCGTAAGTATTTTCGCAGTTCTTTTTTCTGGCTTTAACAGCTTGAGCGCTCATTTCATTCCCCTACGGAACTAGAACTCTACTGAGGTTATTATTAATTTTAGGAATGGATTGTTATGCCTGAATCGGCTTCTTTAATTTTCCGTCTCGATTAGAACAAGTAATCCCGTGCAAAAAATTAGCAATGGTAGAAAATTGACTGGTGCCGTAGAGATTCTTGGCCGTCCACCATATGTTGATCAATGGAGAAAGGGTATACTAATTAGTGATAGATAAATCTGGGAAAAATGATGAATATGTCCTTTATGAATGGCGAAATTTATATTCAGTACGCTAAATTGAGTATCCTCTAAGAACACCCTGTATATGACCAGGATGAGAGAAGTACCACAGGGAATTATGAATGTTAAAACCTTCTATTAGTACACTTGTCGGCAACTGGGCGTTAAGGTGATGAATTTGTTATTCAGGGGATGGCTTGTTAAAACGTTATTAATTAAATCAAATAAGAAAATTCTATGTGGGCATGAGGGTATGTCACCTGCCATTTATTCTGTATTCAGGGTGTTTCAGAATAGTTATTAGTAGTTGGAAGTTTATTCTCTACAAGTTATACAATATTATACAACTTAAATATTCTATACTTATACAACATAACGTAACATAAATATTATAGTATAAACAACTAGTTGTAATATATTATACAATACTCCTCTTGCAATCCTTCCCTCGAGATAGTATTATCGAAGGACCTTCTTGTCGTTTAAGTAAAATTTATCTATTATTTTATTCCTGTTCGCGAATAATTAGGGCATGTTTTCTTGAAGTAAACTAAAAGGATCCGGTTATGAAAGCAAATTTTATTTACATTCAAATGGAAATACTATAATCTTTATTTTAGTTATTAAAAGGATAACCGGGCTATGTTTACCAGAAGGATATCAGTTCTCAAAATTTGGAAAAATGATTTTGAAATGCTTTTAATAGGTTCAGCACTCAGTAATATTTACGAAAAGAGTTATCTCTTAATTTAGATATATCCTGATATCTTGCCCCACACTGCACCAATAATAACACTCTTTCACAATAATAATTTCAATTTATGGTTGAAGTGAATTTCTATTCAATATCTACTCTCCCAACATCAGAAAAGTAATCAAATTACCAAGGAATCCCCAAATGAATGCTATCATTTTTTTGATTAAAAAAAATGTAATGACACATTCCAATTCAAGTTAGTGATTAGGGCGGCAGGTTAGCTCGTTGGATCCGTTAGGTTCTCGCAATCCTGGTGCTGCGGGATCAAATCTCGCCCTGGATTATCTATCGATAAATCAAAGCTTGTCCTGAGCCATGTATCTTTAGAATGGGATGACAAACTGTTTATTGCCCCTCCCTCCATGACCCCAAGCGGTTGAAAGGGAAACTAATATTTTTTTAAATTTATTTTTTTAAGTTAGTCATTTTAAAGAGATTTACATTTTCAAAGCTTTTCGAAACATTTAGTTCATCTGAAATGCTAAAATATTTATGTTACTCTGAATGTTTTGTAAAGTAATGTGGTTCATTCGAATTCACTTCATCCAGGAAATATATAAGTAAGCCTGATATAGGGATTCCGTAGTATTCTTGTATTGTGTATTGTTAAATTTGAGCGGTCCGCCAGGAAAAGTAGAAGCCATTTTAGGCAAGCTATCGGATTTCCAGGCCAAGACGCACCACCAACTTGGTGGTGTGAGGCTTCCCCCTCATATCAGGCGTCTTGCCCTTTCTCACAAGAGGATCCCTCATTTTACCCTTTTTTATAATATGTGGCGATCCGGTGTGGAAGCCCTTGGCTCCGGATGACTCCTGATAAGGGCACTTCAAAGTATGAGAGGAAGTGGATAATGTTATCTCGTTCCCGAGTTGAAAGTTCTCAAAGGAGAGTTCTCGTCGTCGTCCTCTGATATTCCTCTAGTTCAACCCTCCTCCCGAGGCAAAATTAATTCGAAATGGAAATTTAATTGGACTTTTACATTCTAATGATAAGAAGAATATAGATCGTTTGTAAAATGGCTACTCATTGGAAAAGCTTACCTTGGGTCAGGTAAAATAGAAAGGAAAAGTCTGGAAACTTATATATTACTGTTGATATTATGAAGTATTACAATTTGCTTTTCATTTCAAATTTTTGTTTATATTTTTTTTAAAATGGGAAATAGTCTGGAACCCTTTTGGCCGAGACACGGTTATTTTATGATGGGATTATTGTTCACTATTACCTGGGGATAGTGACTACTGAAAAGGCATTATTTATGAATATTGGTCAGATGGGCGGTAGGCTGAAGTTAGTATTTATACGTTTAGGGGGAGTACAATTTGGGGTAGTAGTGGGGGGTAGGTCGGGGGGCGGGGCGAGTGGGAGCCGACTCTCCACCCCCCAGTGTCCCGGCAACCCCTGCCGCCGCTCTCAGACTTGGCTCTCCTCTCTTTCCAACCCTCTGTTATATCTTTACTGACATGGACTTGTACAGGTGGGCCATCTGATAGCTGCTTTGTCCCCTTCTCCTTGTGTCGCGGTCATTTCCTTCTGTTTCTTCCCTCTGAAGCATTTTCCTACTTCTTAGGAGTTAATTCAAGCCTATTGTGCCCGTAATAACGCTATTTAAATCGTAAACGACCTTTCCCCCATTTACGATAAAACATAGAATATTTATTAACTACGTACGTGAATAAATGATTTTTAAAATACAGCCAGTATGTCTATATTTTTGAAATTAAAGGAGGAAAATGTTTTAACCATTAACCCAAGTCGTTATTTCCTACCTCTTTGGAAGAAGAAAAGTGAAGTCTATGAAACTGTTTAACTTAAGAAATTCGAATGTGAACTTATTTTGGATATATTTAAAAGGTGTTATGACACTGATAAGCATGTCATCATGTGTGTTGCACTACAAAAAAAAGGAAATTTATCTGAATTGTGTAATTATTTTTATAGCTTTTGTGGATTTATATTTGTAGAAAGTAGCAGGTCAACGTTTACTTGTTTTAAGCTGTTTTAAAATTTAATCATTTGCCGAATTTTAGTGTTCTGTCTCGTCCATTAGTAGCATGATGACCTGGTTGCAGTTATTATCTCAGTTAATAATCCAAATAAAACTTTGTGAATGTTTAAGTTTTCAATTTTATTTAATTGATTGAATTGTTTATACTCAATGGGTTTTTGATCAAACGCTTTTCTGCGAGTAATAATTATAATTTGTTTTAAAAAATTTGTTTCATTTTCTTCTGAAATCCTTTGTCGAAGATGCCCTCTCCTACTTCTATACTTAGAGAAACATTGAAGATATTTACCAACATTTCAATTACCATACAAATATAACGCTACCTATATATATATTTTTTTATTCGGATAAAGGTTTTATCTTGATGCAAAGATCCAACTGGAACAATGGTAGCAATTAAAAAAAAAAATTAATCTTAGTGGAATGGTCGCAGCTTGTTTAGATTGGTTCTGTATCTAAGTGTGTGTATGTGCTTATGAATTTGTGACTATACATATACACACACACACACACACACATTCCTCTCCTGGCCTGTAAAGAGCCAGGTTTAGTGGTCTATGCTTTTACACTTATTTCTTCCTCGGCTTATCAATCTTAATGAAATATTATCATTATTATTGTTAAATATTATTTAATTTAATATTATTATTACTGTCTAAAATTGAGGTTTAAAAAATCTATAACAAAGATACTTTATATTCTTCATTAATATTATTAATATTTTATTATGTTTAGTCTAGTAGATGCGAAAAATGATAGTACAGTCAAATTAAAGGCATGCATTCGTACGTAAGTACACAGGCATCTGTACACGCATTACACAAACACCAACTTGCGTGCGTTTTTTGGATGAAGGCGAGTCTTTTTGTAACAGTTATTCAAAAAGGTTTACTCTGTTTTTAACAGTTTCTCCACTAGACCACCTTTTGGAATGTGAATTTTTTCCTGTTTTCAAGCAATATAAATTTATTTTTAGACTTATGGTCTACAGAATATGGGATTCTTTTCAAAATCGTATTCTTAAATAAGTATTAAAATTGCATAAAATATTTGTATGTTTAAGGTATATATAAATTTAGAACAACCTGAGCTTAAAACTACCATATTTATAAAATGTTTAAAATAAAAGAGAAATATTCATATCAGTGATTTAAAATTAATTCCAATTAATTTAGACCATTTGTTCTTCCTTAGTTGATCTTAAGATTAAATATGTTGATTTAAGGGTAAAAGTAAGGAATTATTGGAGATTTTTAAAATCTTTGAATGTATACTTGTAAATTTGTATATTTGAAATACCAGCTAGGCTAACTAGATACTGACTAAGCTAGGCTCTCTTCACTTCTCACTGACGAAGGGCGGGAGATCCCCGAAAATTTTGCTCCTTGTGATATTTTCTTTTTGTGTGTGCACTGCACTCTCTATTCGACCTGTTCTTGATTGCTATATATATATAGAGTTTTGTGTATGTTTTTCGGTGGGCCTAAATTTGTGTATTACGCAACGAAATTTGACAGGTCGCTTTGCGGAACGAAACAAAAGGAGGCGCATCTAACTTCCGCTCATATCTAAGTTAGCGTAATTCTAACAGTGGGGNATATTATAAACGGTATTATATTTTTTAAATTGAATTATAATTTATTATTATTGAAAAATTAATGTTTTATAATATTTTTGCGAATAAAGTTTATTATGGCTGCTCCATCCTTAACTGATATCGCACTCGCACTCATTGATCTCTCCTTGGGTAGTAATGTCAATAAACTTTTTATTCTAACCTCTATCCATCTTTAATGAACCTTGGTAAACCTTCTGAGTGTATATGGTATATGCCCAATGTGATATCCTTTTCGAATCAAGATGATATCCTGTCCTGTTTCGACTTGAAAGAATTATTTATTTCGTTAGGGTACTACGGTTAAGACGGTTTTTACAGTTTTTTTTTTTTTAATATTATTATTTTACCTAGAATAGTAATAGACAGGTCTATGAAAATTTCACATATTTTGATGAAACGTCCTACAAATTATTTCATAGATTAAAAAAAAAAATAAACGAACATAATAAAAATCAACAGTTTCCATTTTATCACGCTTTTTAAATCAATCTCGGAATGTGAAATGCAGTTAAGTACAGCTGAAGGACAGCTGTTCAGTAGCCTAATATGTGATCTTTCTTTTGGAAGATATTTTAGTTTTAACTACTAGAATTTTTTAGAACGATCACTTGTTAATGTCTTGTCCAAATGGAATTATAAACACTCAGACAAATATATCTTATTTACGAGTAAATTTTGTCTATTTAAAAATTTAATTTTCTGTCCCATGATTCTTAAAAGAAATGTACATAAGGAAGTAAAAGAGTTCGTTCATACAAAATATAAAGGAGTGTAAAAAAACTGTAGGGTTACCAAGTCTGATTTTTTGGTAAAATAGGAGAGATGAGCTTAATTTTCCTGATTTCATATAATCAAAAATTTTACATAAAATAATCAAATAATTGAAGTAATTTTCCAAAGTTTGTACCAGTTCTAAGAGGTTCGTTTCCTTGAAGAAAATGTGCTAAAACCCCATTGATGAGGCACATTTATCAAATATTTAGGGTCTTGAGTTCTGATGAGATATATTCTATACAAGAAATAAAAGGGAGTTAAAATAAAAAATCTTACTGCCTCAGCCAGGACTCGAACCCGTGTCTCCTTTTTTATTCTTACTACCTTGCTTTTCTTCTATAAAATTTACGTGGGATTAAATACCACAACTAAAGTCATTATTTGTATAAGAAATGTAAGAGAAAAAAATGAGAGTCTAAAAAATAGCTGACAATGTTAGCTCCTTCGAGAATAAGGCGATATACTTGTATCATACCTTGTGTAATCCGTCTTCATTGGTTTCTGCAAACCATCTTCTGTTGGCGAGCGCTTTCGGACATTATCCATCTTCGTGGCCGAATACATGTGTTCACTATCACTGTTAACTATTAAGTTGAATACAGATAGTGATAGTGAACACATGTATTCGGCCACGAGGATGGATAATGTCCGAAAGCGCTCGCCAACAGAAGATGGTTTGCAGAAACCAATGAAGACGGATTACACAAGGTATGATAGTTCTATAATCATTGGTAGTTATAATAATCCTTTAGATTATTTACGATATACTTGTCTTACTTGGGGGTTTAGACTCAGAGTAAAGTGGTCAGCATAAATGCCTGGAAAGCAGGAGACCCGGGTTCGAGTCCCGGCTGAGGAAGTAAGATTTTTTTATTTTAACTGTATATGTCTACTGTACTATATTGACTATTTTTCTTTTCTCCTCATTCTACTACTTAGGATAATGGATAGAGGGGTTATCTGCAGGTAGCAGAACTATCTTGGGTACCCATTGTAATGAGAAAAATTTTTTTTTTTCGATTAATGCTCTCTCTAGGCGGAATTCTAATCGACTTATTCTGGAGCAAGAGAATCGTGATAGAGTAATCATTGTAAATATTGCTTGGGTATATATATCCATATAATATTGGTTTAATTACACATTTATTGTCAAATCTATCCTCTATCTAAGCTCTAACATTGTATAGAGCAAATTCCTGTTCTCCTCAGTTCAATCCAATTTTTCCAGCCATAACGGAGTGCTTCGACACCTTAGCCTTCCTGCAAATTTAAAGTCCTGTGAGGGCCCCAAAACAATAATTCTCCGGGTGATTCAGTTCCTCCGCCTTCTGCCTATTTAATGTCCGTGCAAAATAAATCTCCCCTACATTAGTAAAACTGAATGGCGCCGTTCTTCTCGCCTTTCTCACCCAAAGCTCTCTTCGCTGTCGCCTTCCTTTCTGTTTTACTCTCCAGATGGCACCATATGATGTGTGCTGCATGTCGAAAGTCACTGTCAGGGTTCTGTCCGCCCTCCATGGCTATGGTATTTGAAATATATTTAAAGGACATGTTAAGGGTAAAAGCTGGTTTTCTTTAAAATCCATTTTTCGTGGAGTATTTTTTTAAATACCTCTAGGATGGTTAGTGTCATACTTAAATATGTCAACTGGAAATATGAACGCCACCCTTTCCTCTCCCAGTCTTTCTCCATCCAGTACTTTCCCGTTTATTTTTTTATTGTTTAATTGTCTTCAGTGGTTTTTTTTTCAATTAAATAATTATTTACTCTTATTTATTTTTTATCATTAAAAAAAACATGAAGCAGGTAAGTGTTCTTACTTAGCGGACTTTATTTTTAATGAGATTGTTGTGGATTTTAAATAAATAAAGGTTGAGTTCTTTGTTGAGCCAAAACGGTCCAATAGGAGTGAATATGAGTTATTAATATATTTTTAGCGTCTCCCTTTCAACCACTTCTTAGGATCATATGAGGTGGGGCTATCTGCATGTTACCATCCCATTCTAAACATCTATGGCATCCATTTCTCGATAAAAGTTTGCCTTGGGCGGGATTTCAACCCGCTTAAACCGGATTACCAGACCCGTACGGATCCATTGATCTACCATGACTCCAGAACTGGTGGTTCTTTATCCTTAGCTCTAAAACTGAAAAATTCGCTTAGTTTAGTTTAGTATAAATAAAATATGCTTGAATTAAATAATTATATTTCTTTGTATATTTAATCTTTATAGGTCTTGTTTAATACATTTACCGTTTATCTATAAGGTTTTTTTCCCCCTCATCTATAGTTTACCACGTAAATATAAATAGTTTGTTTTCTGTGTGTGTGAGTGTGTGCGTGCGTGCAAGCGAGTATGCGGGCTTGCGTGTGTGTGTGTGTCTGCATATATATATATATATACATACATACATACATACATACGTACATACATACATACATACATACATACATACATACGTACATACATACATACATACATACATACATACATACGTACATACATACATACATACATACATACATACATACAGAGATCCCCGAAAATTTTGCTTCTTGTGATATTTTCTTTTTGTTTGTGCACTGCACTCTCTATCCGACCTGTTCTTGATTGCTATATATATACACTAAGATAATAAGAAAATATTTTAAGCTTTGTTGGTCCTATCTCTTTAAAGGATAATTATTATTTATTTTTCGGTAGCAGTTAATGGTTCTGCTAGTCCTTGCTTTACCGATGCCCTTCCCCCCCCCCACCCCTGTTACACGTGGGTCCACTGGCATTTGACGTCTGGGAAAGGTCGTTCACCCCCACCTCACATTTAGGAAGTCCTGTTAAAATTAGTGCTCTACCAAACTAGCAGGTATAATTTGTGAGAAAATGCTATACTTTTGTGAAATTTCCCCCTGTTCTTTTCTCTCAAGAATTTGTCGCTTTCCTCGATTGTGGGGGATTGTGACCTAAGGATTGAATGGTGTATGATATTAGCGTCAATAAAGAGAATTGACGGGACGTAGATTAGAAAAACTGCTGTACAACACAAGAACTCCTTGTGGACTCTCCCGTTTGCTTGGGAAGTAGGAGGTGCTGCTTGCCTCAGCCGACAAAAGTGGCGATCTAGTTTCCTATATCGGCAACAGTATGGCATGGCGTAGCTCCTATTTAAATTTCTTAATATCAATATTGATATTAAGAAATTTAAATAGGAGCTACGCCATGCCATACTGTTGCCGATATAGGAAACTAGATCGCCACTTTTGTCGGCTGAGGCAAGCAGCACCTCCTACTTCCCAAGCAAACGGGAGAGTCCACAAGGAGTTCTTGTGTTGTACAGCAGTTTTTCTAATCTACGTCCCGTCAATTCTCTTTATTGACGCTAATATCATACACCATTCAATCCTTAGGTCACAATCCCCCACAATCGAGGAAAGCGACAAATTCTTGAGAGAAAAGAACAGGGGGAAATTTCACAAAAGTATAGCATTTTCTCACAAATTATACCTGCTAGTTTGGTAGAGCACTAATTTTAACAGGACTTCCTAAATGTGAGGTGGGGGTGAACGACCTTTCCCAGACGTCAAATGCCAGTGGACCCACGTGTAACAGGGGTGGGGGGGGGAAGGGCATCGGTAAAGCAAGGACTAGCAGAACCATTAACTGCTACCGAAAAATAAATAATAATTATCCTTTAAAGAGATAGGACCAACAAAGCTTAAAATATTTTCTTATTATCTTAGTGTATATATATAGCAATCAAGAACAGGTCGGATAGAGAGTGCAGTGCACAAACAAAAAGAAAATATCACAAGAAGCAAAATTTTCGGGGATCTCTGTATGTATGTATGTATGTATGTATGTATGTATGTACGTATGTATGTATGTATGTATGTATGTATGTATGTATGTATGTATGTATGTATGTNTCTTATATCAATATACTTTAATATGATTTTTTTGCCACATTTGAACAGTAATCTTGGAAGATTATATTTAGATAATTAGATTAAAATAGTTTATAATATCTTATGTATTTCAGAGGAGTACATGACTATTTATTGATCGTTCTCCTTTAGAGTAAGTCCTCTGTAACAAATACTACAAGCTTAAAGAATATTTATTATTATGAATAGCTATTATTTTAAAGGTATATTTAAATATTTTCGTAAATTTTTTCAAATTTAAAAACACATATCGTTCAATAACAACCACTCACATACACATACGGTCACATTCGTGTTCCAATAAACACCCACTTGCAGAGATAGATGCACACACAATTTAAAATAAACAATTATGATTAATTAAGTATTTTCTTTTCAATTCTAAAAATCTATTTATAAATGATTGCGCAATCTAGTCATTAAAAAAATAGCCTTTTTTTTTAATAGAAAATTGGTTTTGGTTGTGTTTGAGACATGAAACAAGGAAAACGCCAGCAAAGAAATGTAATCACCGAGTAAAAATTAAACCAATTACAAATAATAACCTGTACAGAGGGTTTTTATTCATTATAATGTCCGCCTTTAAGAAAAGATGAAAGTGAAGGGAGGAATTGGATATGTAATAGGGAGCAACTTTAAAAAATAAGAAAATAATTTTTTTTTTCTCTAATTTTCAAACATAATTAGGTAATGTTCATAGCTTAGTCGATGCATAGCAGTGTATGGGAGGTATGGAAAAAGGGAGGGAGATGGATCGATAAGTTCGGGCCCCTGATAACAGATATGACCCCGATTGATATTGGTCGCTAACCAGATCCTGGAACGTGAGGGGCGACGGGGGTTAGGGAAANAAAAAAAAAAAAAAAAAAAAAAAAAAAAAAAAAAAAAAAAAAAAAAAAAAAAAAAAAAATTCTAAAAATCGAACGATTTAGGTAATGGCCCACTTGAATATTATTATTTAAATATAAATAATCAACAACTACCCTTTTGAGAAATTAGCTTAGTTTAATTTACTTCAACGTACTGTAATAAAGTAGTCGTTTAGTTTTGTTGACAGTGTATGCCACTGCACAGCCTGGTTTTTAACATTGATTTTAAACTCTGAAACATAGAAGAGTCTTTAAGGAAATAGAAATGGCTGTTTATTCTCTGATGTGGAAGAGCTGAGGAGCTGTACAACTTCTTTCCCGATGCTTTAGAGAAAGTTTCACTTCAAAGAGGAGCTGTCCCAACCTTGGTTGGTGTTCGGGCGACGGAATGCTCGCTCACATGTCTAGGATAGTTGGGGTTCTCCACGAGATTAGGAATTACTAGGGGTAGTCAGCAGGGAGACATTCTTCCACCCATTTTGTGGACACTTGGTGCTGGCTGCCCTCCTCTTGGCTTAGTAATGCGGTCTTCGAGGTGATAGTTTGTGCTAATGACCTTGTGGTTATCATAAGGGGATAGTGTATAAACTCTCAGGTAAATACAAGTGGCCCTAAATTTGATAGCAAAATATTACATTTGACAGGAGCCTAATATAAGCCTCTCGAAGAAGAAGGAGGGATTAGAATTCGTACTTCTTCAACTGAATTTATATGAGTTTGCAATTGCACAGAAAGTTAAATTCTGGGACGTGATTCTTGATCCAGGAACTCCCATCTAAATGGGATCGTAACGAACTACACTTGCTCTTCATACAAATGGGTGATAGGAGAATAGACAGGACTTGGAGAATAGACCCATAAGTCTGAACTGTATGAATACAACAAATACCCAATAAATGATCTGAGCTGCTTTAGTGTCAGCAGAGAAAATGGAATAGTTGAATATACGCAGTAAGTTTAAACATACTCAAAATACTCAAAATTACATGAGATTATGCCCTATTACATCTGTGATAATGCAAGTAGCCTCACTCCACGTCATATCTGGCTACGAAGAGAAAACCTTTTTAGTACCCTAAGGTTTGAGAGCTTTGAATTGATGATGCTGGAGATTATATTTCAAGGGCATTGAGAGTTCTGAAATAATTGAAATGACTTGACCTGGATTTTCATTCATCTTGATTTCGATTCGGATCGTACTACAACCCAAAAATCGATAAAATTGAACACATTTTCCATTTTGAAGAATTTCGATTGAAGTTCTTGGACTAATTTGTTTGGAGGGAGTATCGTAGTAGTGTAATTTTATTGATTTTCAGAAAACCCTAAATGTTCTACAAAAATATATCAAATTTTCCTGTTGTAAATATTGAGAAACATAAGCTTTTAAAAATAATTATTTTTGTTGTGGCATTTAATCTCACATTATTTTTTAACAATAAATGCAAGGGAATAGAATAAGAAATCTAACTATCTCAGCCAGGACTCGAACCTGGATCTCCTACTAACTCCCGGTACGAGTGCGAAAAATTTAAAAAAAGTTTTCTGTCTAGTCTCGTTGGTGCAATTAAATAGCATTCTTACCCAGATAGCAGGAGATCCAGGTTCAAGTCCTGGCTGAGACAGTTAGGTTTTTTATTCTATTCCCTTGTATTTATTGTTTAACAAGCTATTAAAATTTGCCGACGTATTTATGAAAATAATTTATAATAATTAATAGTTAGTAGTTTCAACCTCCATTTACGTAGTAGCTATTATTTTTATTTATGTTCTCATTTGCTTATTATAGAGGCGTTTCTCAGGTGTATCTCGAGGTTTTAAGCGTATTTAAAGAGTGTATTGATGTAGTAAGTGATATAGAACCTTCCGTAGCTAATGTGTTACTCTTAAGACATTTAAAGTCTTAGATAACATTGTTTTGTCTTGAAAGAATTGATTCATGGTTGATTTTTTACGAATGAATTGAATTTATGGCGGTTCTAGTAATTGATTTTCTCCTATACTATCTACTAAACACCAAAACTAAGTTTTAGAAAACAAATTAATACTTATTTTAAAATGATAAAATCATCGTTTTTGTATTCAGTAGATGGCATAAGAGAATATATATATGCCCACATACATATTTATTTGTTCATTTATTTACTAAAAAAATAACATCTCTCTGTATGCTTATGTACATATCTCTGTTAAATACTGAATAAAGGCCAAGTTCGTTATCGAACAAAATTGGACTGATTGGAATTTGTATTATATAAAATTCATATGCAAATATTCATTAACTGTGTTGCTGAGGAAATCAGTTGATTTACGCAGAATTTTTTATTTGAATTCTTTTTTATGTTTTAGTGAATCACTTCACTATATTTTTTACTTTGTATTTTATTTCATTGTTTTACCTTTAAGTTTTTTAATCTCTTATAAATATGAGACTCATTAAAGAACCTCAGGATGATAAGAGATTACAATATTTACAAAAGATATGTGGATAACTCTTCAATAATACTGCAATATTTTCAATTGAATTTCTTACTAATACTTTCTATATTTCCTTATTCTAACTTATACTTAATGTTAAATTTAATTATCGATTAAATAATTTGTTTCCGTGTTTTCCACTGTATATGTGGTCTCTTAAATTTGTTTCCCTTCATTTATTTCGTGAGTACGTGTCTGTGTTATATTATTATTTGTATCCTTTGTGTCTTTGTGAGAGGGTGGGGAGACCAGAGTTCCGACCAAGCTGTCATTTTGGAACGCCAAACGTCGAACGTCAACCAAAACGGTAAATTTTGGAGGCTGCTTGCGTCAATCAGACTCATTTAACGAATTTCCAAAAGACGCGCTACCAAAAAAAAAAGAAGAAAAAAAATTTGTTTCATTATGGAATCCAAATTTTCCCATTTACCAAGTGTGGGTGGCATATGAAATTTATTACGATGCGTATCGTGGATTGATACGGTAATTGAGCTAAATCTAAGAAATGGGAAGGCTGATTACATAAAATGTTATGTCAAGTGCGAGTAAAAAAAAATGTTTTTTTATGTAAAGGGCGTAGTTCAAGTATTTTAAGTAGCTCCTGTGCGATATACTTATTTATTTTGTATTTTATTAAATTAATAGTTCAGAAAAGAATGGGCTGCGGGGAACTCTAGGAATATNCTATAACCTTGGAAAGAGTATATATATATATATGTATGTATGTATGTATCTCGGCTCCCCCAAGCCCATTCCTCTCTATATAGCTTGTATAGTTATACAAGTACTACAATAACACGTATGCAAGAACACTATTTCCTTGCAGGAATATGTGTTCTTGTGTCTGCGAATTTAAAATAAAGAAACTTTTACTTAAAAAAAAATTCGGTATTTAAGCATATTTTTGCAAAATATTGGATTTAAAAAGGGGCCAAATAAAAAAAAAAATCGTCAATATCTTATTTGTTATTAATGTTACTGTTAAAGAAACGAACAATTTAGTTGAATGTAATATGTGTAAAATATAAATTTCTAATATTTTCATTTTATAACAACTTTACCAAAAATGCATACTAAAGAAAATATTTTTGATTGTGACTTGGAGAGTTGTTCGGGCTTTTTTTAATTACGTTATCTGTTTAAGTGTTTGGACTATCACAAAATGTTGAACAAATTAATTATTGGGAAAAATCGGTTGACGGGCAAGTTTGGTTTTGAGAAAGACTCAAATTTACAAGCGTAATATCTTCATTATGTTTAATGTTGAAAAAAAAAACAGTGTGTCAAAANAGTATTTTGCAAAAAAAAAAAATCTAATAAAGAAAATTTTTAATAATGTAACTTTAATAATTGGACAGGCCCCCATCTTTTTAAAATAGTGAAATCAAATTTATTCTGTTTCTACTGCAAACAGCGTAATTCATACACTATTGGCTGAAACTGGATGAGAGAAAGATGAATTTTAGAAAAAGACCAAAGTTTATAAAAGTTATGTCTTCGATATAATTAAATCTTGTTAAACAGAAGTTCTTAGTTGTTGTTTTGTTTATTCAGATAGATGTATATTTTAATTGTCTAACATTTATGTTCTATAACATATTTACGAAAACTATTATTATTACGTTAGATATTTAAAAATTTAACTATGAAGATTGAGCGTTTCCCCCCCTACTCTTCCCTCTGAAACTTCTAGACCAAGTAATTTTGGTATTTTGATTTATCTTTCAATTTCTTTAAGAAATAATTTTTGGTTGAAAATGCAATTTTGTTGTGGTAGGGAGGGGGATGGGGCACCTTAGTGAGTGATCGAAATCGGAAATTCTTCTACTTTATCGAGTTGAGAACATATATGTAAATGTAATTTCCTTACATTTGTGTTGCATTACATATTTAATGTAACTACAATGCCAACGTTAGTGGTCATTAAATCTCCCCGGCCTGTACATGAATTTTCCTCAATTACACTTATTTGTAGCCATCTTTAATGAAACACGGAAAATCTTCTTTGATGCGACCCCGCCCCTTCTTTGTGCAGTTTTAAGTACTCTTAGCTGAAATTCTTAAATAAATTTTAGTATTAGGTCAAGAGGCTTGGCTGAAGGCAGCCATTTTCAGCAAAGTGGTCTCATCTCTTCCTATATTCTTGTCCATGCAAGTATTTTATTTCGCATAGTTTGAAATTTATTATTATTGTTTGAAATTGAAATTTTTTAAAAAATGTTAAACATGTTTGGTCATGTAAATTGTTTACTGTTATCATTGAGGGAAAAAAAAATTAGAAATATATCAGGAAGTTTTTGAATTTTATTAGAAAGGGGGAAAAAAAAGTAACTTTATTTATTAAAAAAATTAATTTTTTTAAAAATTATTATCTTTGGGCGTTAGATGATTGGTTTATCACGGTTCATTTAGACAGTGAAGGCTTCGTGAAAAGGCATGACTTGTGAGATCCTTGGGAGTTGGAACGCTAGAACTAAACGCGTTCTCTCCAGACACTGTTAAAGCCGCTTTTCCTCTGAGGTCCTACAGCTCATTGGCTCATTCGTCCTTGTGCGGTAGACCGCAAGCTATCGACTTCACTTCCAAACTATCGATCCAGTTCTTCATTTCACACATACTTTTCACTGTTATTGTACATGCAGTGATTTCCTTTCTAAACCCATTTTTCTTCGGCCTTTTTATTCGTATAGCGTCTAGCAGTCAAGTCATTTTCATATACGTTCTTTCACTAGATGGTAGAATTATAGTTTTTTTTTTTAACCTTTATTCATTTATTACATTCTGTTAAATAAAAACATTTTTAATTTGATTACAATGAAGAGTGAAAATGACATTCATTGACAATCACATGAGGAGAGGAGGTGACCAATGAAAATGTATGTTTGTGGAAAAATATTTTGTAAAAGAAATTTTAAAAATATAAATTGTAAAAAGCACCATTCTTGTTCTCTTATATTGAGTCAGGAAACACAATAAGACATATATTAATGGAGTATGGAAATGCTTTTTTATTTCAGGCAAATTAATGATAAATTGTTACCTTATATCGATAGGGATACTATCTATTTTTAAGAAAAGTAATAAAAATTTTCATATTATATACTTGGTATTAAATTGGTAATAATAAAAATCTTTAACAATTTAATGCCACATTAGTTCACCACACCCTAGTTGCTAAAGCTAAGCGAATTCCTCCTTATTGTAATTTATGAATAATTGTCTTTTACCCTTAGATATCCTGTTTATTTGTATCTTGTATACTTTTTATGTATAATTTTTATCAATAAACAAATCCCCCAACAATTTAGACCAAACTAGTTTATGCAAGCAAGCAAAACTTTCTTAATAATTAACTTAGATTTTTGTCGTGCAATTCAAAATCTAAATCATTGAGAAAAACGTAAAACTGGTCTGAAACATTAACTCGCCCACACACCCGTGCCCACGCTTCTTTAATTTTTGGTGTCAAGTGGTTCGGATTGGTGAAAATATTGAATCATTTTGAAAAAAAAATCAGTCATGGGAAGAACCTACCTTCCTCAATACCTACATTCCTTTGGAGTTCGCTAAAAAATTAATTAATCGCACAGAAGTTACGTAAATTGGCATGTTTCACTAAGGTTAGTGAGAGTAAATGACTAGATTTATTTTATATGGTAAAAAGAACTGTTTAAGAAAAGTTAAGGTTACTAAGGCTGATGCTGGTGTTTAGGCAAAAGATATATCTACATTTTTATTGTCATTCCTTTAAACTCATCATTAAATCTATTTGCAATTAACTTTTTATTGAGGATATGTTTTTGCACAAAAATAGACTACTTTGTTTGTTCGAACTATGGTAAAACCTATTAATAAATTCCTTAAAAGGGAAAAGAATATTATCCGTCCATGTCAAAAAATCTCTTGGGACCAAACCAGGGTTGGTTCTTGTCTTAGGCATGTGTGGGGCATAGAAACAAGTTTCTTTATTTCGAAATATATGTGTACAGAGACTAATTGGAATCTCCCAGAACGTTATATAACACTGCACTGTAGTTGGTACTCCTATAACCTTGGAAAGAGTGATGGTTCAGAACTAATAGTAGTTATTACTTCTTCATTAGGACTTTGGAAAAATACAAGTTCTTCTTCGTCCACTTATAACATCATGTAGGCTGATCTCTCGGTCGATCTCTTGGCATGATTTTTGTTGTATTATCAAGATTGACTGTTTTATCAGGTTGTTTCTTTATTGTGCTGCGCCAGAGGGGAGAAGCCATTGGTGGCCTCACTGGTATTTTTGTGGGAGTCTCACCTGATGGGATGTATCTAAAAAATAATGTATTTATTATATTTGTAATTTTTTAATTCCCCCCTACCAATTAAATGCGTTCTATCTATTATAAACTTACCAGTGTTCCTTTCATGAGGTTGTCTACTGGCATTAGTGCCAAGATAATCCGTCGGAGCTCTGTCTTCCCGGTGCGAAAACAGCTCTGTAGAAGGAATTGGCCGTTAATGGCGGCACTTAAGTTGCGGGCAGCTGGTTTCGTCTAATTGCTTATTGAGAGGTGTGCTCAGCAAGCAAGTTCAGCAGCCATATCGATCTGCCATCTTGTTGCTAGCCTTTCCAGATCTGCTGCTCTCCGGCCAACCATCCAGCTCCCAACTGTCTAACGCTTAGGGATCTATTTACACCCTTGTTTTGTACTTTTCTTTTACTTTGTTGTTCGTTAGGTGCTTCTCTGTTGCTTATTAGCAGAAAGACCCTCCTTATTATGAATTTATTCTTCCTAGTATGGAAGAAATATACTCATGTCCAATTTGCACCCGGAAAGTGTATTTTAAAATAATTCTCTAAATTTTCTTTGCTCAAAAAACCAGAACTCAATTTTGTATTTTCGCTACATTGAAGTTGCAAAATCAGACATTACATATGTTTAACACATAAATAAGGAAGGTGATAATAATGTTCTAGAACGTGCTCTGTAAGATAATTTACATATTATTTTTTTATTTTATATGAAAAGGAAGATTAAATTCCTTTAAGAGCTGAATTACCATTTGAAGGTGGATGATGTCAGATACATATTCTATACATTCATATATATATATATA
>KZ807358.1:154118-178557 GCA_000696205.2 Oncopeltus fasciatus | reverse complement strand
CCCCCCCCCCCCCGGACAGGTGATATAGACTATCCCCCATTCAGAGATATATACCGGCAACCATACGCACACACACACACACACACACGTGTGGATACACTATCAGTAGTTTTTCTCACAATGATTAGATCAGCGTTAAACCTGTTGATTTTTTTTTTCACTTTTTGACTTACGTATAGCGAATCCTGGAAGGGACCACGAAGAAAACTTTGTAAATAACATTTTTTAAACAATTAATGAGAGGGAACAGAAAATAAAAAACTATCTGTCCTCGCCAGGAATCGAACCTGGACCTCCTGCTATCCGGGCTGGAATACAGATAGTTTTTTATTTTCTGTTCCCTCTCATTAATTGTTTAAAAAATAATAATTTACGTGGGATTAAAAAAACCACAACAAAATAAAATATTTCCTCAATATATTTCCTCCAAATAGAACCACTGTTAAGTGATAGAAAAGGAATGTTACATAATGCTGATGTTTTGTGCCATATAAGGAAACTATCTCTCTGTAATCCTCGTGTTTTCCAATCACATTGCTGAAAAGGAGGGGGGAGGGGGAGTATTTAGAAGTTGTTTCGAAGAAATTATATGTACTTATATGTATATTCCGTCTGGAATGAGTAAATATCATATTGCGTATAATGTGCGCGTGTAATTAGACCAAGAGATATACATCCAAAGAGGGAAGGCTTAGCCTTTACCCTTCGCGGGAGAGAAAGCTTTTACAAGCAGATGGAGTGTTTAAGTGCTTTACATTAAGTACTACTTATATTTACTGTGCTTAGTTATAAGTAATCGGCTACATTTCCCCCTCCTCCTGGCTCTCTCTTTAAAGCACTTAAGCTGTTTTCTTTTCTTTTTTCCAGGGTTCATGCAATTACTTTTTGGCAATAAGTTAGTTAACACTTTAACTCGCGTATAAAACTTCCATGTAATTGGGATTTATGCGAAAACTTTTTTTTTTTTTTAAACAGTTTCATCTGTATCATTTTATTTTATACCAGTATTATTATGTCCCTTTCTACCAGCTGTCTGACACTTTTTAGTTATTAAACTAAACTAAGCTTAACTNTGATAAGAATATTTTTATTGAATTATTTTGCATAGTTTCTTATTATTTTTTCTATAATTATTTTTATTTTTCCCCTTACATTTTGTGGTGTAATATCCCATGAATTAGCCTAGAGATATTTATACTTCCAAATGTTATTACCGCCATATCGGTAGGCTAACTTTACGGGCCCTTAAATTCCGCTATATTGTGTTCGCACACCCCCTAAATCCAGATCGGCACATCTGGGTTACCTTTACTCCCCCAGATAAATGGGCTGGTGGAGAAGGTGAATCTGTTTTATTCATTAAGGGGGCCGGCGGGGTGGCGAAGTGCTGTAGGGCGGAGCACTGATTCACCGAGGCCCTGTCAGGTTTACGACCGGCGCTGGGCCCCGTTCTTCCAGAGGCGTTCGGTGTACCCTCGACCGGTGTCCTCCGACACAGTGTTCTACAAATCTCCTGTCGGGTAGAGGACGGACATTTACTTATCAATATTTCACGAATCCCCGAAGGAAATGGCTGTTCTCCCTACCTTGCAATTAGTCTACTTATGTTCATTAATATTTTGACAGGATTTTAAGCTAATCGTCTATCCCTTTTGGGGTAGGCCTACTTAGCTCTTAATGGTTTGAAACAATTTAGAAATTTCATTTAAACATTGGATCTGTTAACCATTTTACAAATTTGTCACATATAACCGAGAAAAAGAGTTTTTAAATAGTCAACAAAAAAAAAAAGTTGATAATTTTATTCTTGTGTAGCGGATATTTCGAAGTGGTAAAATAATCCTTTTGTAAATTCAGGTGAACTCCCTGTCAATTAAGAGATATAATATTTCTGTTATTCATTGGCCTTGTTCTTTATTTAACTTATATATTACTATCTTTTCATTTTCTTCAATAACAAACTGATCAATCCAAAAGAAGAATAAGAATCATATCTTCCTCTTTTATTTACCTTTCAATCAGAAGTAAAAATTCCCTATCCCGTATTCTAAGATGATTTTAGTTGGGGTTCGGTCAAGGTAGATCCAAAAAACACAAATTTAAAAAATGTATTTTTTAATAAAGGAAAAATCATCTTAGAATAATATCTACGGTCAACGAACTCTCCTTTTGAACCTCTCCCGTATTTTGTTTTTATAGAAAGCGCTTAAGCCAATTGTATTAAATTAATCTTTTAAAGTTTCATTTTTCCTGGCCTAGGATCTAATTTCACCTGATCATCATCTAAATACTCTAGGGGGGTTATATTAGGAGGTTAAATTTTGAAAATTATTGTAACAGCGAATATGTAAATGTCTATCTCTTTTATAAATGGTATCTTAGTTCTATAATGGTTACCAGACTATAAATGATAATACTGCGGAACAATTTGAAACTCAATTTCTGTTGAGTTAGATTTTTTAGTTGTTATCTATAGAATTAGACATGCTGGTTTCAAAGCTGTTTTTAGTTTTCTTCTATCACCTCACGTTCGGTTTCTAACTGGGCGGGGCACATGCTGTTCTAGACCTGCTTGTTTAGTTACGTCTGTTATACTATGGTGAAACGTTGTGTGTCGGTAAACAGTATTTAGTATTTCGTTACGGAAGTGTACAGAACTACATAGTGCGTTTGAACTGAAACGTTTCCTTATGGCTAATTCTGCTCCTACACGTCGAAAGTGCGAAAACAGCCCCGATTTGTTTTGTTATATATGTGGCAGTTTTACCATTCCCAGTCATCAGTACATTTGTCAGACAAGCATGTTTTGCCTATTTTAAAGTGAAACTTGGGGATCAAGTGACATTTTGTAGTTTGCTAACTATTATGTAATTTGCCCTATTAAAGAGTTAAGAACTTGGTTGGTTTTCTCTTACTTGACTTAAATGTTAAAATATTTAATTTTTTTGTCCCAAGTACATTGATTTATATATAATACATCTTTTCACTGTATATATAATTGGAAGGAGTTGGGTTAATACACGTTTTTCATCATTTTTTTTTTCCTCTTATAATTTCAGGTATATTTAATGATTTGATTTATTTTGAGAAAATCGTGACACAGTTTTCTGAATTAGCTAATAACCAACAACTGATTTTTACTGGTAAAGTCCTCGAATGGAACTTGCAGATTGAGTAATTCTCCTTTCCTTTCTCTTCTTCTTCTTTATCAGTGAAGGTCCCTCATATATATTTTCTCTGGGAGAAGAAGAAGGAGAAAACGTCTGATCCTCTGGGACTAAGAGGAAACTTGGACCGTAAATTTGTAGTTACACCCCGAAGTTTATTCCTCCCTTTCAACACAGACATTCCCTGTTTTTCTCTGTGTGGTAAATTCTCCTGCATCATTTTCTATTTTTTACGTCAACTTAAAAAGTGAAATGAAGAAATATTGTTTTTCGCCTAACTTGATAAATGTCTAGAACTAAACTTTCTTAAAAAATAAACTGTGCCTTATCAGATATTTGTAATTCAATTTGTATATCCGAATAAAATTGTCTTAATTGGTAAATTAGTGATTTTAGATTTCTATAACTATCGTCTCACACAGAGTAAAATGTCTCTCGAGGGTACGTTTTGCCCAGTTCTTAACGGCGTAACCTTACTTTTGGTACGAATCTCGAACGAAATCGTCACATTCTCGTAGAATGTCCATTTTACTCAACAAGTAGCAAACATGAAATCCCTAGAAATGCGACAGAAATACTCAAGGACTCACCTACAACTTATTACTTAAATTATTACACTATTAAAATTTTCTCAACATAATATTCACAACTAATCTGTTATCGTATGAAATGTAAATGTATGATATACATAACCAGCCTGTATATAGCGTAAAGTATTAAGATTAAAAAACAGCAGTTAAAAAAAAAAAAAAACTCATTTCTTTTTTAAATATTTAAAAAAGAGAAAAAAAAGAAGGAAATTGATGGCTCTTGGTGGGTGTTATGATATAATACTATGTAATCTTTTAAACTGGCTATTTTATTATTAATTATAACAGGTTTTTATGTACAATTTAAAGCTATTTTATATTTTTCTTGATTTTATATTTTTGCTCAACCGCATAAATATCATAGTAATAGTTAAAAATATACACGCTTGACTTGTTTACATGCTGTTTAGGTCAGTGTACTTTGTTGATCATTTACCAATATCGTACACACTGAATAATTTTTTTTTTTTATAAGGTGCGATATTTCTCTTGGTTTTTGTTGACAATAACTTCAATAATACTTTGGTAAGAAGAATAAGCGGAAACATGCTTAAGGCCTTGGAATATTCCCATTATCTCTGCCTAAGATAACTGAATTATCACTTACTCATTTTGAAGTAAAAATGTTTTCTTGTAGAAGAACATCTAGTTCTGTTATTTTTCCAATGGAGTTATTGTAAGAACATTGGTAGATCCTTGCTGGGGTTTAATTCTCTAGATTTACGTGGATTGGAGAGAGATACTTTGGGGGATAAATTCTTCCCTTGTAAAGAGATTGGGCGTGAAGGGCTCAGGTGGAAGGAAGATCTGTTCTAATTCTGAGATAAGTTTCATCTGGGTTAAGAGAAACTCTTATTCCGTTGTTCCGTGATCTATCTTGCTGTCTGAACGTAATAAGTATTTACTTATCTTTAGAGAGGAGTAAATACAGAGGTAATTAAGGAATGCTCTCATACACATATGTTATATATAGTCTGCGGTTTATTTCTTCAGAAATCTGTCAGCTTATATTAAAACAACATTGTTGGAGGTTGTTTGGCTGTCGAGTATTACGCTAGAGAAATAAGTCAGGGTTTCGGCCAGGATCAGTAAATAAAATATTATAAAGTTGTTGGGTGATTATTTTATTATATTACTGTCGATGTTTCGACTTAACTTGTAAGTCATCAGGGCGATAGTGACGTCTTAAGAGATTTCCGAGGGAGGTTTTTTTTTCTCAGATCGCTGAGTCTCTGCACTCTGAGAATGTGACCATAAACCTCCATCGGAGATCTCTCCAGACATCACTATCGCCCTAATGATGACTTACAAGTTAAGTCGAAACATCGGCAATATTATCATAAAATAATCACCCAACTATTTTGGAATATATTATTTTTCTGATCCTGGCCGAAACCCTGAATAATTTCTCCAGCATTATTAAAACTAATAATAATATAAGAAATTATATTGTTCAACGTTTGATAGTAAAACATACTGCTGTTCCAATATTCATTAGCCGTCAAGTTAAATAACCTTCTAAAGCGATAGAATAGCCTATATTTAAAGTTTCCACACAAAATTGAAGAAACCCTTATAAAAAGCTTATATGCTCTGTTATTAATAAAAATCTGAAAACGCACTTTTATGTTGTAAAATAAAGCCCAATTTCTTTTACGTTAAACAATTAATTAAATAATTTTAATCAGGTAAAAAGGAACATTGTATCGGATAGGAATATTAGCGGAGTTAGGAGTGTTTTTAAAAATAAGATTAACCCCCTGGAGTTGACCTCTCATTAAAAATAAACTGTAATTTTTTCTTCATCAAGGATTTGTGGAATATTATGGTTCTATTCCGGTGTAGGATGCATATGGAAGTATAATGTAATAAAATACAATTGTTTTTACTGAAATTTTTTGAAAACATTTTGGGAAATATTTGGGAGTTTAATCAGATGATAAGTACTCCACTTTCAACTATCTATCGCTTGTGATTTCAAATTTACCAGTTATGGAATGGTTTCTTGTTTTTCAATCTTTTGCGATAATTACACATTTTACAATAGAATTTAGTATGATAGAGCTTTAAATGACTTACTAAGTGTCTATATTATTTTAAAGTTTTCTACCTTGATCTGAATTTTTCCTGCAGTTATGGTGGCTTCGTTGACGCATGCTTTTCCCTCATACTTAAAACATATATTTAATGATATGTTTCATAGGACCACAGCTCTCTTAGGGTTAGTTATTAAAATTATATGTAATAAATACAATATATTTCTTATTATAAGCTTTTCCTTACATACATGTATATGCTTAATGCATTAATAATTTAAATTATTACTGCTTTAGTTAGTTGTTTTCTAACTATGCGACCGATAATTATCCAACTTCAAAAATAACCAATAATTTCTAATATTTTTTCTTTCCTCATTTTAAAACATTATTGTAGGCTGATGTCCGAAGTATCATGTATGATCATGAAACATGTTGCTAATCTAATATTTCCTTTAAAACACGGTAGCTGAGTAGCTCATGGGATCCGTTTGGTTCTCGTAATCCCGACGCTGCAGGTCCGAATCCCACCATGGGCAAGCTTTTATAGATAAATAAAAGCTTTCCCTAAGTCATTGATGTTTAAAATGGGATGATAACCTTTTGTCACCCCCTCTTTCCATGGGCCCAAGTTGTTAAAAAGGACACTATCACTTATTTAAAAAAAAAAAAAAAAAAAAAAAAAAAAAAAAAAAAAAAAAAAAAANCTGACTACATTATATGTATACCTTATTAGGGGATAATATCAGACAAATTTCCATTCATTAATGGATATAGTTATAAAAATTTTAGAAAACTTTTATGATATTTGTTTAAAAAAAATAAGCAAATGTATATTGCATTTAAAACATACAGAAGACTCTTTAAAAGCCTGGAAGGTCGTTTTCTATCATAAACACAAATTCTGAGTTATGTTTTGAACACCTTTATTATAAACGTTCAAAGCATAACTCAAAACTACATAGAAACAGAATACCTTTTCTGTAGTTTCAAAGAGCTAAAAGTCGGTTACTTTTTATAGATTTTACTTTCTGCTTTGACTCTGTAAAAAACGAAGGCTATTATAACTGAACCTGTCTGACCCGCGTTACAAAAAATTTTCTAAAAACGAATTTCAAAGCTTTTTAATAAATAGATTTTCAGCCTTGGACGCAGACAGCTTACAATGACGTTTACTAAAATGGATACCCATCATTGCGCATAGCCAAGTTCTGTCCCGGCTAGGTTAATATTGGTTTATAACAAAGCGTTGCCTCATAATAAACAAATATTTATAGATAAACTCCCACAAAAAATAAAAAAAAACACTGCGGAAAAATATAGGTATAGAGTAAGTCCTGTTATAAGGTAAATATGCTGCAGGTTATTTACATTTTTAAATATAAATATCTTGAAAACTCATTAGAAGTTTGCCAAATTAAATTATTTTATAAATCCATATGTAAATAAAAAATGGTTAGACTTTAGGTGTTGAATGAATGAGAATTTTCACTCTTGGAATATGTTTGCACCTAGCTGCTTTCGGAAGTTATAATGGCTTCCATCATCAGAGCTTCTTATCTCCTAGGCGAGGCTCTACCAGCAGAGAAACATCTGCTTTTCTATAGCCCCTTCAAACTGTACCAGCTGGAGGTCATTGAATTAGGTCATCTTCTTGGAGATTTACTTGCGTCTTGACTTGGATTTGAAAAAGGACGCTAGAATGGGATTGATGATAATTCATTTTATTTCCACTCTTATCGCGATTACATTGATGTACATTGATGATTTCTAAAATTGTTTCTAAATGTTACTATTTAAAGAAACTGAATAGAAATTATTTGTGCTCTATTACGAATTATGCATTTATTTTGATCAGGTGGTCAGGTGATTGGTCCCCCCTTTGATAATATATGGTGGAATAAGACCATTGTTGACAGTCGCAAGTAAATACATGGGCCCTCAAGACATTTGGACCGTTTCCAATATTTTCATGCGAGACATTTGTAAGCCAAGTGTTTTTCCAAGTCACAACGATGTACCTGGAATAAATTTGCGGTGAATCAATGACGAGTCACGCTCTTGCCTGTATCTGTACCTTATCAGACACAAAATAAAATAAATTACCTCTAAAAAATTGAATATTAGATACACAAATGCAAGGGATTAGAATAAACAAATTTTACTAAATTATATTATAATTAGATACTAAAGAAATTAAAGCAAAAAAACTAGAGTCTAATAAATAGCAGAAAAGGTTAGCTCCTTCGAGCATAAGATGATAGATTCACAATAGTCGGGTTTTTAGACTCGGAAATATTATGAATTATCTGGCTAGCCTGGGGGGGTTGTAATTGGTAGCATTCCAGCCTGGCAAGATGGAGATCCGGGTTCGAGTTCCGGCTGCGGTATTAAGATTTTTGTATTCTATTCCTACGCATTAATTGTATTAAATTATCGTGGGATTAAATACTACAACTAATATCAGTAATAAACATAAGAAGAAAACAAAACAAGAGTCTTATTAATATCTGACAATATTAGCTCCTTCGAGCATAAGACGATATATTCGCCTTTACACTCCCAGTAGAGTGCGGGAAATATAATGATTAATCAGGCTAGCCTCGGTAGTGTAATTGGTAAATATGCCAGCTCGGCAAGCATACTGCATATACTATCTGGGTTCGCGTCCTGGCTGAGACAGTTAAGATTTTTTATTCCCTTCCCTTGCATTTATTGAATAAAAAAAACTCATTGTTACTATTAATTTGAGGTTAACTCATATTCTGTATATAGTTTGTCTAAATGCCTAGTGTACTCGTTATTGTCAGAGTTGATATACATGTCATGTGTAAAATTGCTCATTGGCTTTTACGTTCTCTGACTTTTTTAAAAATTAATCTAAAGGGTTATTATTATTTCTACCACCAATGAATATAGAACTCTCATACCTTATATTCTCCGTCTTCATTGGTTTCTGGTGGGAGATGGTGTACAGAAACCAATGAAGACGGAGAATATAAGGTATGAGAGTTTTTTAAAATTCTTTATTAGCCTTTGTGACATCTTAAAAAAACTCTCTTGGCATAGTTAGCTATTTTTTCTTAACTTTTTTTTCTCTCATTTTCTGGGGTTTTTAATAATTAGCATTGATTTGAAATATTCTTAATAATTTTTTTTTTCAACTGGAATAGTTGTCCCACACCAAGTCGTAGTCGTGCCCACTGACCACCAATGGCTGATGTAGCATTGCAGTACTGTGTTTAGCGTGTCTGTCGGTGGGCTGTAGTAACCAATGAGGGTTGCGTGTAAAGTCTACCCGATGCGCCGTAAGGCCTATTTCTTATTTATTAGCCCTAACTGTGTGTTTCTTTCATGCCTCAGTCTTTGTATGTGCTCTACTTCTTCACGACTGGCAGTTCAATGGAGATACTATCATTTTCAATGGTCATTGATTAGGCCCTTTCCTTTTCATCTTATATACCTCATTTATTTATTAGGATTATTATGACTTTGAATCAATTTGAGATCGTCGTTTTAGCTAATTTCCCTCTAGAAAATCAGTCCATTCAACAAGTTGGTACCATAACATAAATTTTTCAATTTTTTTTCCTCCTGCCAATTCTACAAAAAAGAAACAAAAAAAAAAAATATTAGCTGAAAAATTTTGAAATTAAATTAGACATTTTAAAGCATTTAACCAAGCTGTTTAAAGAGAGGGTTCAGATGAAATCCAATTCGAATGATTGTCATTATTAGTATTATTAGTCTTAAAGAAAAATAATTAATTCATTTTAATTGTAAAATTAATTTGCTAACATTGAAATTTTATATAAAATTTTTGAAAAAGAAGCATAACGAGGTATTTAATAATAAACAAGAGGGTTGATCGGGCACACATTATTTTTCTTCTAAAAGCTGATCTTGAGCCATTTTCAGCGACTTTAATTTTTCCTTTGCACGTTACTGAGACCAATCTGGACGTATGGAGTCGAAATGTAGAGAACTGCTTAACCTCCCAACTTCCAAAGAATCCGGTTCTTCCGATCCGAAATCCTCAGAATTATAGTTGATGCACCTTCCTTAGTTGTGAACTCCTTACTGCACAATGAGCTCGAAATTCCTTTAGTTAAAGACGTCATCACAACCCGTTTTAATAAAATCCACTCTCACCTTTCCTGGCATTCCAATCCTTTAGACCCAACTCTATCCAGTATTACTGACAAACGACCACGTCGCCTGAATAGGAAATGCCCCGTGACCTCCTCATTTTCCAACTCTTCATCATAATTATATGAAAAAAACAAACCTGTAAATATTTTGAATAGTAATTGAGGAGTACTGTCATTGGGCAGCTTCTCCATCAAGCGAAATACACGTTAATTAAAATTTTAATTTATTTATACTATATTTGTACCAGCCCATTATAAGGTGCAGAACAAGTGCAGATTGTAACAGATTATAAATTTCTTATTACTTAAAATTTTCCGTTTGCGATAAAAGATTTAAGGTAATCTTATCTGTGCCCATTTTTAACAAACAAAGGAAATCTTCTTAATTACTCTATTACTGCGTTAAAAATATTTTATTTTTTATTTTAATAGGATTACAATTACTCTTAACGAAAATCTGGAACTAGTAATAGTTAAATTTTAAAATAAAATTTCACATTTCTAAAACATATTTGTATATAGCCTGTGTATATAAAATCACTATTCTACAGTTAGATTACATAAATTGGGCATTGGTTCTCTCGGGATTCTGATGTGATTAGATTACCGGCTGTTGTGTTATTTCATTTAGCTAAATAAAAACCCAATAGAATATTGATCCTCACTAAGGTTGAAGAAATCTATTCTAATTACAATAAATAACCTATTTTAATTTTAGTAAATAAAATATTTTAATTTTATTTGAAATATTATGAAGAAAAATGTAATGTTTTAGAGGGTGAGGTATGTAAAAACTTGAAATAAACGAATAAAGGTTGATTGAGTTAAAGATGGGTAGAATTCCATTTACATCCTGGTCTTATATTGACTTTATATGTTATTCCAGAAGAAGCTACATTTTATTTTTCAAATAAATTATTTTTACATAAAGTATTACTAAATTCCTTAGATTATACACTTTTTAGGGCGGGTCTGAAATTTATATTTTACCTATCGCGATATCGGTCCATTTCGCCCTACTCATTTACCTTCTCATGGTTTTCCCATTTCTCAAAAACTAGGTCGATTTCCACAATACGCTAATCAAAAATCTAGAAAACTTATAGCCTTGTTGATTGTATATATATTCGTAATCTTCTCATAGCTTAGTTAATGCAGCTTCTGCTTGATGGAGTTTTCGTTTTGTGTGCGCGTTTGGGATGGTATTTTAATAATAAACAAATTCATTCAATACATCCTTAATCTAAAAATTATTGATTTCATAAATTAAAAAAGTCCTTTTTCCTGATAAATCGGCTCTTTGGTATATTTATCAATAAAATGCTATGAACTCTCATCAGTAACGCATTAGTGATGAGATTCCTCATTACCGTAGAAAACCATCGACCCTTATACACCATAGAAAAAACAACATTAAAAATACCTCTATGATACATTACTCATTGCTAAAATTATATTATGGATCTGAAACATATTCACCGGTTTGATTTTGTCATTAGGTTAACAGAGAGAGATCCCACATACCAGTTCCATTAACAATCTCCACCATATTTATCCTTCAAATGATTCTAAATGTTTTTCGGAATTTTTTCTCTCTCCAACTTGAGATGCAAAACATTTTAAATTCCACATTACAATTAAATAACAAATTGTTATTAACAGGACTGGCAAAGGAAACCTATGTCTGCACCATAGACTTGCACGTGCTGACAGAAAAACCTACCTTTTTAATGCATGCCTCCCTATTTGTACTACTACTGCTGACCTCCCAACCTGCCGCTTTAATGAACGCATACGATCTCTCTACAAATAGAACCAGACATTATTTCTTCCTTCATGTACACAACGCCATGTTTTCAATATCTCCTCCGCTCTCAGTTAAATCCGCAAAACTCACAGTCCCATGAATAATGGTTAATTGTATCACGGCTGATATATCGGACTTCAATCTTAATCATTTTAGCCGATTTCCAGTCGAGAAATAATTATATTAATGAAAAATGTTCAACGAATCTTTAGCGATCCTACATTGGAGAATCGAAAAAATATACTCACACACACATATATATGTGTGTGTGTGTACGCGCTCTAGTTTCCGAAAATTTTAATGTAATGAAACAAATTCGGTATTAAAACTTATTTTTACAATCCTTTCGATATGTTCGTTAATTGCCTTAAACGGTCGGAGGAGGGTGATGATGTTTTGAGAGTGAAGTAAATTTAAAATCCTAATATCCTCGTTTTTATAGAAAATACTTTATAGAATAAAATAGGTGTAAAATGCAACTTTTATATAATATTTTTTTATATATTTTATAGGAATATACTTATTACATATAAAGAAAGATATTTCAGTAATAAGTATATTCAAGGGTTGAGCGACATTAAACCATTAGGAGGGGGGGTTGACCTGCCCCTAAAATTATAATTCGACCTCATATAAGCCGAAAACTTTTTTTTTTTTTAAATGGAATTTTGCATGTAGTTTTTAAATGTAAAAGTAAACCTGAGTTCACCATTGTGGGGATTATCTGAAGGGGGGGAAAAGTTTTTTTTCTCTCCAGCAGTTGTAATACGTATTAAGTCCAGGCCATGGAGCTAAACAGCTTTTATTCATGGTAAAAATATATTGTGAGTATGGGGATTTTATGACATCTAGAGTTCAAATAGAAATAGTCGTTAACCTACGATTCTAAGGAATTTACTTAACGTAACTCGTTCTTTGGGGGAAAAAAAAGAAAAGTTTGAGTACACATTTAGTGTTACAGTAGTTGAGTTATAAGGAGGCATGCGGTCGGTGGGCGGTAATCAGATCCTCCATTCCCACACATGCTTGAGTCATCTGATTGGTCAAATTAGCTGGAATCTGCCAATTTGTTGTTCTCACGTCATGGAGTTGCATTATTTGGCCTTCGTCTTCTATTATGCTTTTTTTTTTAAAAAGGGGGTTAAAGAGAGGGAGGTGATGTTTGGAGGAAGTGATAGAATTAAGTCGAGGAGGTCTTTAAGGGTATCATTTGGAATATCGGGGGATAGTTATTTCTCACAACCATAATGTTGATGTAGTGACCTTGGTAGAGGAGGTAGCCAGAAGACCTGTAGAGGGAGAAAGATTCACGATGGGATCGGGTTGAATGGTAGTCCATGGTGTTTGTCAACAATTCGGAGAGATTTGTCAATAGTTAGGTTCGTGAAAAGAAATTCACAGTGAGGACAGGTTGTAACCTTTAAGGTAACGTAGGGATTTTGAGCTTCTACAAGATCACTTTCCGTACTAAACCTCTGTCTTAAAACAATTACTCTAATTCACTCCCTTCCTTTTACCCCAAACCTTTCTGATTAATTAAGGATCTTAAACTTGTTTGTTTTTCTAAGATGATTTTAGTTGGGGTTCGGTCAAGGTAGATCCAAAAAACACAAATTTAAAAAACCTATTTTTAAATAAAGGATTATCTGTCAACGTTTCGGCTTACATTGTAAGCCATCTTCAGGGCTGTAGAAATACAATGTCATGAGAATACAATAATAATTGAAATTAGTATAATAGAGAATTACAATAATATAATGTGATATCAAGAGTATAAATGTAGAAAGCTATGTAAGAAAATTTAAAGTTTATGAAAAACAATTTTAAAAAGAACCAATTTGAAAAAACATGCAAACAAACAGCTTATTGGCAAGAAAAAAATTGAAATATCATTAAAGCAGTAATTTGCCACACCTACCTATCATGAAGATGAGAGAGGACGTCCTGTCCTCTTCTACAGCCCTGAAGATGGCTTACAATGTAAGCCGAAACGTTGGCAGATAATCCTTTATTGAAAAATACATTTTTTAAATTTGTGTTTTTTGGATCTACCTTGACCGAACCCCAACTAAAATCATCTAAGAATAATATCTGCGGTCAACAAACTCTCCTTGTTTTTTTGTTTTTTTTTTACTAATAATGAACCCCTCACACTGAATCTCTGTACACCCATTTTCCTTCATAGTGGAATCAACGTCATTTATAAAAACTCTTGTTTCACTCCCGAACTCTATAGATCATGCATCACTCTGACCCTATGTAAGGTTACTACCTCTATGTAGATGAAAAGTGATTACCTCGATGTAGCTGTTGGAGGGATCAGGGGAGAGATATTTAATGGTGGAATAAATAAAGTGTGTATATGTGTTCTGTAGTGTTGTGATACTTTTATAATTAAAACCTGATTTTTACACCCTATTTCATTTGGAATCAACTCACATGAAAATAATGTTAACAACAAAGAACACTGCCCACACATATCTATTTGTGTTTCTGCCGTTTGTATCTCTCATCTCTTCCCACAATAGTAGGTAGTAAACACATAGATAGCACAATAATATTGTAATTGTCGTGAAGATGCTTTAAGATTTGAGCAGAAACGTGGGGGAGTAATTAAATAGTAACAAATTTTGAGGATTTTATTAATTTTATATATCAACGTTTTGACCAAACTTCAACGATCTCTTCAATCGTATATGTCCATGGTCAACAACTTGAATGATTAAGACATTCTTTAAGTAAAGGGAGAGAAAAGAAGGTAAAAAAAAATCTTTGTTTGTAGAGTGATACGAGAAGATGGCAGTCAGAGGCTCTGAAATTAAATATTTGAGTAAAATTTAAACTTCAATGTTATTGTGTATTATTATTTTACTTTAACTAAATCTAATGTGTTTGTGTGTGAGTGTGTGTATATGAAAGTTTTGGAAAATCTAACTTGAATGATTTTAAAAGAGAGACTTAGTCTCCAAGGGGCACAACTGATGAAAATGTTTATAAGTTTTCTAATAATCCAATTTCATTAAATGCAAATAAGTTCCATGTATAATATTAAATAATTATTCAAACATATATGCTTTGAATGAGTCAAATCATTAGGGGATGTATTGGGGTTAATCTGACACTTGAGTTCCACCCTTCCAGTCGTTTTAGTACCCTACTGAGTTTTCACTCAGTTACTTGTCTTTCCCCTTCAGTTAGTTTCAAAACAGAATTAGTCTTATTTTCTTAATGATTGGACAAAATTTAATTTACCCATCTTTTACTCTTGCACATTTAAAAACATTTATATTTCTGCCATTTGAGAGTCAACAAACTCTCCTTTTGAAAAACATTTATATTTCTGCACTGATGAATGATATTATTCATTGGTCAAATTGCATGCGTTGTGTATCGATTCAATAATGCATCTTGAATGCTGGGAGAAGTACTTCAATTTACATTAATCTAAATTATGCTAAATGCACAATGATATAGACAAATGACTTTAGTATATGCTTTGTCAATAAATGTGAAATCCCACTGACCCTTTGTCAGTCAATATATATGCTTGCCCTGAGTCATGAATGTTAAGAATGGAATGGGAACCTGTAGATGGCGACTCCCTCCATATACCTGAGTGGTTGAAGGGGTGGCTAATACAGTTTTAAAAAAAAATGTGAGACCTTGTTTCGGATCATCCTCATAACTAGCTAATACGAGAGTTATACAATACAAAGTTTGTGCTATTAAAAACAATATCGTGAAGAATCTTTTTTTTTTTTTTTACTTAAGTTGTACATTTCTTTTTACCTTACTTGTAATGTTGTATTTTTGTAAACTCTTGGTTATTGAAAAACTACCAGCAGTGCAAGGTACGACGTGGGGGAGTCCTCGTAAAAACCCGTAGCCTGTGTGCGGTCTCCCGGGGGTGAGTCTTCATCCCTTATTCAGACAGGTGTTCTACCGGTCTCCTCTCTTTCCTCCCTCATGAATTCTTAGCTCACCCTCCAACTATCTGCTTCTCTGTCTTCCTCTCAGCCGAACTCTACTGGCCCATCAATATTTAGAGTTCTCGGTCTGATAGGGTTGTCATAGGCCTCCCATTTTCTTCTTAGTGCCCTAATGCGTACCTTAGATTTTTATCTTTTCTCACAAATGTAGTAATTTCCTAATAATTCTCAAATTATTACGGCAATGAACATTAGGACTTTTTTTTAAAAGGAAGAATTATATTCTTAAACAAGTATCTTATCGCTCTCAATGACTTCCAATTTCATGCAAATATAACTCACCTATTTATATTTGAGTTTGAAAAGTTTAGATCTGATTTTATTTATTTAGTGGGTTTCTTCAATTTCAATATTTCTTAAAGCAATAAAATGCCAGATCAATAATCTTTACTGTCAAAAATTTATAAAAATAAATTTCATAACCTTTGATTTGTAATCAGATTTGCAAACTGTTTTTATATTTCGTTACAGGTGACCAAGCCATTTTTCACTCAAATCACTATCTTAACTTTTTAATACTTTTTGTAATAAGTTTCTCTAACACAAATAGAAAGCAATATTTCAAAAGAAATAATGGTGTGTCAAGCAATTAAATCTGAAGTAAGAGAAGTTGTGATAAATACCAAAAGGATAAATTTTATGAACCATCCAGTTTCTCCTCTTTTTTGCCTCTTAAAGAGGTTTAATATTTTGGGAACTTAACTTTTAGGATAGTACAAGTGAAATAAATAATAATTTCTAGTAAATATTCAGAGCATAAAGAAACTAGTTGACTAAAAATAAATTAAAGCCTAATTTTAAGTGCTGCAGGGACATATATAACTTTACATTAAGTAAAGAGGATAAATAGTTTTATAACTCTTAGCACTAAAAGTTTTAATAGTATACATTTTCGATGCTTTCGCTGAGATTTAAAATTGTTACTTATTATTCTCAAATGATAATTTTTTTTAACTCAATAAATAATAAATTTGAAATTTATGATTTAAATTAAAATATAATAATTATCTTTCGTGTCATAAAAATATGACCTTTCTCAATTAATTTATATAATTTTATTTATAAAATAAGTTCATTTAAACTTTTCTTTTCGCTGCGAAACTCGAATTTAACAATTGATTTATTGTTATTTTTAATTTAAATATTAATAACTTCTGTACTAATTATCTCTACGGTCATATTATCCATTATTAAAGATATTTTATTGCAAGTAATTTGAAGTGTTGTAATTGCCCAAAACAAGTAAGCTATAATACTTGAAACTTGAAGCCGAAATATCTAGTGTCTTTCCGTTTCAACACAATTATAATGTTCTAACTTCTAGAGAGTCAAAAGGAGAGTTATATTTCAAAAATCAATAAACGGCAAACGGATTATCTCATTTGAAAATTTTATTTATATTCTAATTTAATTCTATACATTTTGGTTATACTCAGACTCATTAACAGCAAATTTAAATGTTTAATCTTTTGTACTTAAAGCAATGTTACTTTGAACAATGAGAAGACATCTACTTCGCACTTTATTAAGTTTTCGTGACTGAGGGACACGACGTCCTCTCTCGTCTTCATGTTAGGCTGCCCTGAAGTTGGCTTACAATGGAAGCCGAAACGTTGGCAGATAATCTTTAAAAAAATACAATTTTTTAAAATTTGTATTATTTTGGATCTACCTTGACCGAACCCCAACTACAATCATAAAAATAATTTTATTAAGTTTTTATTTGCTAAGAAGCTTTCGGGATTCACGATCACATCATCACCGACTAACGTCGCATAAGCCCACTCAGCTGTGCTCTTCATAAGACAGGGCATTAGCACTGATGATGGGATCTTCGATTCCGAAAGCTGTTGAGCATATATAAAAGCTTAATAGAGTACGAAGTTAGTGTCTCCCCCCCCCCCCTTCGCTTGAGTTTAATTTCATTTCTCCCTCTCCTCAGGGAAGTCTCGTTTTCTGTAGCTTGCAGTCTCGTATCACTTCTAGCAGCCGACGTCATCCCTGCGCCATTAGATGTGGATAACATGGTGGGGGGGGGGGGGGATGTCTGGAACTGTGCGGCGCTCTGAAACATGTGTGAATTCTATTTCCTTCTATAACCTCCGTTAACGGTTATCACCTGCACACCGTAGAGGTTCGGCAATTATCTGATATTCAATGTGGTCCTGCACGTCGACAACTTAATACCGTCTACCACATCAAAGACTTTAATTTTCTCCATTATTTGTACTTTAGTTTTCATTTAGTTATACTTTTATTTTTACTTATGTTTCTATTTGTTTTATTAAATAATTCTAAAGGAGTATTATTTATTTTATTATTATTGAAGAATTTTATATATATATATATCCATGACTCACTCCCATGCGTAAGGATGGGGGTGTAGACTGACCCATACACTGCCTTTTTCGTCTTCTGGGGTACTTTTTTTTTTTTCTCAGGAGCTTGCTATCTAAGGCATGACACACTCTCTTCGCAGGCCGAGTTTCGAGCCTTAATTTTCTGATTCATCTTTCTGTCTCATCCGAAGACTTCTCCCAAGAGTTAAAAACTGAGAAATGATTATTGGTTTAATAATTTTCTTTAATTTTTATATACTACATTTCTACTGTAATGTATAATATTATCAGAAAATTAAAATTAAAATGTATNGTCATTTTTGGATACTCTCCTTTAAATAAATAAAAAGGATTCTCTCCGCTGGAAGTTGCGTACTTTAATAATTCTATATAAATGAGTATTAATTTTCAGCTTTATTTATTTTTTTTAGTTTTTATTGTATACAATAAAAACCCGTTCTAATTACTTAAAATAATCCGAGTTCGCTTATAATTTAAGACATACTTGTTTATTTAGCCCAACTTATATTTGTTCAAAGTTGAAGTAAGAGTGTTATTACTCTTGAGTTTGTGAACAGAGTAATAGCTGGCGGCGAGATTTGCTACTGCTACTCTGATTAGATCCTATTTCGGTCAGGTGTAAAGAGTTCTGATGTGGCTTGCATTTCCATCTGAATCAAACCTTCAAAATCGATTTGTACTTGTCTGACCTGGCCTCAGACTCACTACTCCTAACTCGTATATTCCATCCTGCTTTCCAAGTCCTTACATCTCTATCCGTCCACCTTCTCTATCCTTCACTTTCTCCCTCAAAGTTGCCTCCTTTAATCTGGCATGAAAACATATTCACCTTTCGATGACTTTATACTCGTAGACTCCAATTTTTTTATTTATATCAGCTATCTGATATGGGCAAAACAGTTCAATCACAATTTTAGAGGAACAAGGCGAGTTATAAAACAAACAAAAAAAACCTAGTTTAGAGAACGTGCTTAAACTAGGTTTTTTTGTTTGTTTTATAACTCGCCTTTCTTCATCTCATTGTAAATGAAAACTTATATTTGTTGGAAAATATGTAGAAGTGGTTTTTATTTTATTTTATTTATTTATTTATTTTTATATAAATTCCTTGCTGCATACAACTTATCTGGTGAATTCTGCTATGCTCCTACTCATTATTGTCGTATCCCAATAGTTCCTTCTTGAAAACTGGTTTTGAAAATGAATTTCGTTTCATTCGTTTTTTAAATTTGATTTTTTTTTACTCTTAATTATGATCAAGAAACACTTATATTTTACGTTTCTTATGAATTTAGGTCTATTAGACTGGAAGGGAAGGTAGGGGAAGCACTCACCCATTAAGAGCTATATTGCTCAATTTATTCTTTAATAAGTTTTTTTCGTAAAAATATTATTTATTATTTGACTCCTACTATGTATTGTAAAATTCTTCGTCTTCGATAATAACAATGAAGATATTATGAAAATGATTTTGGTCACCATCTAAGCAAACTTACTAATATTACGTTTTATTACAGACCTAAATATATAGAGCTAGAAGATAAAAACTAAGAATTTTTCAATTATATGGATTTAGAAATTGTAATATATGATAATTTTCAACTAAAACCTCTTTGGGCATTTATGAAATGCCGATTATAGTATGAATAATTTGATTACAGTCGTCATAAATTCAAAATAATCATAGAAAATTAATTTTGAATTAAGGGAAATGTATCTGAGGCCCACTCTAGGCGACTCAGGGGCGACTCATAGTTACATTTTTTATATATTTCTTTTAATCTTTTTTTTTCATAAATGATATTGATATAGTTAAAAAATTAAAGTGTCTACATATTACATTCTATGGATTCTTGTCATAATACTAACAAGAACAAAAATATTGACTATTATTTATTTTGGTATTCCTTTAAACACCTTCTCTCTCCCTCAGCCGATTTCAACTAAAAATTGATGTATTCAATGTAAATCACAGAAAGCTTAATTATCAAATCTGGGTTCTATATTTAAAAGGGCGTATAAAAAATAACCGCTTTTCAACCAAATATTATTATTATTACATCTTTGATATAAAATATTGTTTATACAATTCTTTTAGTTAATGGTTAATGAGTATAGTCATAGACATAGATATTAATGAGTATATATAGGCATAGACATCTACCGTCATTAGTCATCTGCCAATTGCTCGTTCGCTGATACCATTCCTTGGGATGGCTGTTAAAGAACTCTTGGACCGCAGTGTCAACTTCCGCAAAGTTATCAAACCTTTTCCCTTGAAGAATAGCCATGGATCGTAACAAGTAATAAGTAATTGGTGCGAGATCTGGTGGATGAGGTAGGAGTTCGAAAACACGAAGTTCTTATAGCGTTTCTTTCGCTCGACGAAAAATGTGAGGACGATTTAGATGAGGACATTATCTTGTTAGAATAAAACTCATTTTCGGTTGATTAAAGCAGGATAACGCTCAAACATCTTAGCGTACAATCAATCCAGTTGTTCGCAGTACAGTTCATATTCATAGAACATCAGGAACAAATTCGTGTTCACCTTCAAAATTTCAATAAGCGCAAATCATGGATTTTTTTTTTTTTTTATTGCCTCTTTGTAGCAACCGGTAATCAGTTTGACCGCGATCTAGCCATTTCTTATGGGTATTGAGATTTCGCCGGTAAACCCACTTTTCATCACAGGTGACAATCTTCCGGTAAAATCTCATGTTAGAAGGGTTTTTCAAGAAATTTTCACATATTTCTAACCTCTTAGCTGATTGCTGAGGAGTAAGTTCGTGAGGTACTTGTCTACTGCTCTTTTTCACCTTCCCAAGGAGAGTAGATGTCGACTAACAGAATTTTTGGACACGCCACACTCATGGCGAGTTCGCGAGTACTTTTTGACGGATTTGACTCAACTGATTCCTGCAGAACCTCATAAATATCCTTATTGGTCGCCCGGAGCCCTTCATCCTTTTCCAAGTCGTATTTCCATTGCTAAATTTTGCAAATCAATGCCGTTTAATACGCTGGTCACACCTTTCCCTTCTCATTTTATAGTAATTAGTAGTAATAAGTATGGGTAAGCATTAAATAGGATTAAAACATTTATAGTTCATTAAAATCTTTAATTTGATAAAAAGGTCATTTTTGGATACTCTCCTTTAAATAAATAAAAAGGATTCTCTCCGCTGGAAGTTGCGTACTTTAATAATTCCTTTAATGTGTATATTTCTTGTAATTTTAATAGGATATAAATGTTAGAAGACCAAAGTTAGAAAACCTATTTTTTCCAACAAATATTTTTTTGCTCAAACAATAATTAAAATATTGACAATTTTTATGAATGGTTCCTCTCTAAATCTCGTTAAGTAAGTCTACTATGGAGAAAAAAATAAAAATGCATTAGGCAAAGCAAGTAATTCCTCTTATACAATAAATACCAAGGAAATGCAAGAAATTTTAGCCTTTAATTTTACCTTTTTATTTAATTTGCTTGGCTATATCTCAGTGTGAGATTTGAAGTGTTGTAGATAATTGTAAATTTGGCCAGTAATTCTATTCTTGAAATAATAAACTTTTTTGGTTGAGATTTTAGTTTTAGCTGCCATTAGATTTGTACTGGGGGGGGGGGGGTCTCTTTAATAGAGTAGAGATAAAGAACATCAAAATGTCCTTTCTTAGATGCATGACTAAAGCTGTGTTACTGGACTGCAATGCTGCACCTGAGAAGATGTCGAGGGAGATAAATGCTGAAAGTAAATTATTATTGAAACCATTAATAATTAATATTATTTACTCCTTTATCCCTCAATTTATCTCACTCTCGTTCATATACTTACATTATTATTATTATCTATTTTTTATATGTGCTGCATTTTATTTATGTTTTTGTTACAGAATGATATTAAAGGCTGCCAGAAAAAACTGGTAGAGCAGTTGACGCAACTTATACAAGAAAGTCCGGGGCCGCCCACTCGGAGACTTATTGCTCACTGTTTGGCTACTCTCTTCAGCGTTGGTGATACATTCCTCCTTTTTGATACAGTTAATAAGTGTAATGATATATTGAAGAATAAAGATGACTCTCCTAGCTTTCTTCCAACTAAATTGTAAGTGAAAAAACAAAATAAACTGGTGTGTTTGTGTGTGTCCGTGCGTGCGTGCGTGTGTGTGTACTTCTTCTCCTTATTCCACACTTACTCTTCAGTTTTTCTGCATTCCTTTCTCATCTTTTTCGTCATATTATTAATATAACAGATTTTTTGAAAATCTTTTATTGATTTCTCCAATTCTGTAATAACAAAAATGTATTCCTCCAATACTGTATAGCAAAATGATAGTCATTCATCTAGAATTTATGGTGCTCACATGTCTTTCAATGCTTTCCATGTACTGTTTTCTGTTATTTGATGTTGCGGATACATAACACCCTTGATATATAACCTAATTGACACCCTTGATGCAACTCCCTTAATATAACACTTGATATAACATAATATTTCGGTTAGAGTAGTTAACTTAATACAGATTTGTCTAATGATAAAATAAATATTTAAGGAGTTACACTTCAAAAATATGCAATTAAGAAGGGATGTTTACCTGAACCCTACATATTAATTTAAAAATTTAGAAGCTGCAACAAATTTTTTATTTTAATGAAATTTTTGGCTTGCGCCTTCTTATTGCAAAAATTATCATTCTTTATTGACTTAATCAGAGCTTTAAAAGTGAGGGATTACCTAAAATATAAATGTAAATTTTAAAAAATTGTTTTTCATGTGGCGGTTATAATATTTATTTTACAACACTGATTTTTTTACTGGCAAATATTTAGAAATGTCTGCGGTGAAATAAAATAAGAAGTGGAAAAATCCTAAGTTAGTCTATCTGTCTTGGTTTTGAGTCATGCAGAAAATAAATCAGGAAAATCAGGGAGTTGGATATTGCTACACAAGACGAAGAGTGAGAGATTATAAATATTTGTGAGAAAGGGTTGAGGTTGAGATTTGTTTACTCAAACTGTTAATGAAAAACCTTTAATACTAATGGAGGCTGAAATGAACTTCCAGCAAACAATTCCTAAAAGAGTGATTTATCTTTACTGGTCAAGAATACTCAGTAAAGTCAAACAGAATGGAGCTAATCATGAATAGAAAAATTCATGGTTATCAAACATAGTAACTGAGGTAACTTAAGGTACACATATGTACTCACACCACTTTAGTGGTTATTATATTTAGTGTCTATCGATAGAATCATAGAAAACATAGAAAAACTTTTTAAAACTCTCTCTTTCTCTCCCTCCCTCTCCCTCATATATTATATATATTTCGCAGTACAGTTCATATTCATAGAACATCAGGAACAAATTCGTGTTCACCTTCAAAATTTCAATAAGCGCAAATCATGGATTTTTTTTTTTTTTTATTGCCTCTTTGTAGCAACCGGTAATCAGTTTGACCGCGATCTAGCCATTTCTTATGGGTATTGAGATTTCGCCGGTAAACCCACTTTTCATCACAGGTGACAATCTTCCGGTAAAATCTCATGTTAGAAGGGTTTTTCAAGAAATTTTCACATATTTCTAACCTCTTAGCTGATTGCTGAGGAGTAAGTTCGTGAGGTACTTGTCTACTGCTCTTTTTCACCTTCCCAAGGAGAGTAGATGTCGACTAACAGAATTTTTGGACACGCCACACTCATGGCNTTATATATATGTATTATATCTTATATTTTATATGACATATTTTGTTGCTAATTAGTGTAAGCTTAAGTATTGAAATAAAGAGTTTTGCGAGTAACAATTTAGATGATCCTAATTATTGATGAGATAATGAAGGACTTTTTAACAAAAAAAATCATTAACAAGTCATTAATATATCAATTGATCTAATATAAAACTTACATTTTAAATATAAATTAAGAAATAGCAAATAGCTGTTAAGAATAACAATAACATTTTTTAATAAGATTTTATTTATAGGTATGCTCAGGAATGGGATCAGCCATAGTAAATATGCACAAAGAAATATTTAAAGCTGCTAAGCACTGTCTCACTGACAGAGTAATGGCTGTAAGATGTGCAGCTGCTCGAGTAAGTCTTTACAATGCATTCATGCATAAGAAAATATTTTTAATAATTTAGTTCTATATATTTTTGTGTGTAAAGAAGGCTTGCAATTTATATAGCAATAGACAAAAACATGTTATAAGAATAATTATATTCATTATTATAATTAGTCATGAATGACACTTAAGAATAATAATGAAACTTCATAACTTTATAAAGTTAATTTTATATTTTATTAGTTTGGTTTATACTTTATATACATTTTTATAATA
>KZ807358.1:130885-141752 GCA_000696205.2 Oncopeltus fasciatus | reverse complement strand
AGTGAAGAGTAGTTGCAATCAAATAAAGGTAAACATTCCAAATTTTGGCAATAATTTGTTATCTGTTTCTAAAGATTCTACAGTGAACAATAATTAATTTTGTTTCTTGTTTTTCTTTTTTTCTCAGATTAATTATTCCTTTCCCCCCTGCTCTTGCATTATTTTAGTAAATTAGTAATATAATTAACATTAACTTAAACTTAAGTCTTAGGTATGAAAACTATTGTCTGTTAATACTTCTAGATTCTTACACACACTTACTTCGGCTGTTGGTTTCCGAATTCACTTTAAGTGAAAACCCTGCTAACACAACAACATCCCAACTTCGTACTGCTTGTCATGCTGATGATTCTGTTATTCTTGGAACTTGGCTTCAAGAAACTGATCATCGAACAATTGAAGATCAGGTATGTTTCATATAACATGTATTTTATATATATAGACATATTTAATATGTCCTTAAACTAATAATTCTTTTTATTTCTTTTATACTTCCTAATTTTCTACTGGTTTGAATATAAATTAAATATTTAAAAGAAATAGCGAAAAATATTTAATTTGACTTATTTTATATTATTATTAATTAAGGAAGAATTCATTCAACAAAAGTAAATGATACATAAATATTAAACGTCTCAGAACTTAGCCTGGTTTGGTTTTTGATTGAGTCTACACCCTGTGTCCGAAAATAATTAAATTTAATTATAATTAAACTTTATTTAGAGAGTTTTATATATAAATATGCATTGTATGAATATATAAGGATAGTAATATTTTGATTTGAACGATATCGGTGCTGGATAGAAGGCTACTCCAAATACTGCATAATCAAAAAATAGATAATAACAATTATTATTATTGATCAGTCAATATTTAAATTTCATATTTTACATTGCTACTATTCGGTTATGTTTTTTCTCAAATATAATAATTCCTAATTAAATTTATATATCATATTATTTAAAATAAATTTGTTTTATCGAATTTTAAATAAAGTTTAGTAATGGATATTCTGATTTCTTCTTTTATTTATTTTTCTTATGTTCACAAAATCAGCAGATTTTGTTGTTTCACTTTTCAGGTGTTATTGAAAATAAGAAGCCTCTCTTGAAGAATTAAAAATATTTATTCTCTAATATAATTGTTTCAGCTTATATTACCATCTTCAGGGGTAAAAACATAACTAAACCAGGTTCTTCTAGTATTTACATATATACATACACACAGATACACACACTAACAGAGATAGAGAGGCTAATTAGTTGTATCTCTATTATTATTATCATTATTATTATATAAGCCCTATTTGATATGTTATTAAATATCAGATTTGGGTTTTATTTGTTTTAGGCTTGAAAATATATTACAATATATGCCAAAATGTTTGAATTGAAATGTTCATGTTTCATAAGTGGTACATTTTCACTTATAATTGAAAATTAATCTCACAAAAGCTTAATGAGTATCACAATGGTCAAAATGCATCCATGTCTTTGAAGCACATACAACCTAATCCATTAGTTATTAATCGATATTCATCAATTTTCTAGTAAAATAAGACATTTTTAGCTAGTACAATTTTGTTCACTCTTTTGGTGCATTTTTAGTATAATTGGCATTTCACAAAATTATAAAAATGAATGTTTTGACTGTTATGTTTCAGAATGCCCTTATTAAAGAATAAGAGACTGTATTATACTTTGGAAAATTTGTTTTCAATTTTTCTCTATTTATACATATAAATGAATTTATTGAATTCGGTCTTATCAAATCAAGAGATAGTGTTTGTCTTTTTCATTTATTGCACTTGATTTAATTTTAATTTTTAAGGCTGTCAATGCCATGTATCTCATTTGTTTGCATCTCTTATATAAAAAATACATCATATAATATCATAAAAAAGTGCATCAGTTTTAATAAAATCCCTGCATCATAAAACATTTATTAATTGTCCTCTAAACAGCTATTTAATATTTGTGTGCTTAATTTATTTTTCTTAAACTATATCTTGGTTTAAAATACTTTTTTTGTACTAATATATAATATTGTTGTACTCAATTAATTTTATTTGATTGCTTTGGTGGTGGTTAATGGCTTTTGTTTTGTTCTCTCTGCATTAGATGGAACCAAACCGTAAAGCAGATGGTGATTCTGTAAGTGTTATGCTTTCACTGAAATTTTGTTTTGATCTGTATTTATATTTTTATTTTACTTTCTCCTCTCTTTGGAATTGTTTTTATGTTACTGTATATAAAGTTTAGTGTTCGTGAACGTAAATTGCTGTTTTTTTCTTCATGTACATGGTGTATGTGGGGAGGGGTGTTTGTGCGTGCGTGGGTGTAATATGTGTGGATGCCCAAACACACACACACACACACACACGTATATATATAGGTTCAGGATGAGAAGTGAAAGGCTATTTTTCACACCATTTTTTTGGAAATACCAAATTAAAAGGGCTCTTATTATCTTTTACTCTTCCTCGTTTGGCTGTATGTTTGCATGTGTAAATCAGAAGCTTTGTCTTCAAATGCTTGAAAATTTTTCATAATAGATTAAAACAGCCAAGTTACTAAGGACAAATGCGGTTTCACTAAATGTTTTTACCAACAGTTCTTATGGGCCTCTAGCTATCCATATCAATTCTTACTCAGAAGAAGTAAAAAAAATCTTCCAATGGATGATTTTAAAAACCAATGTCAAATTGTTTGTAAACTATTATACCTTCCATTATCCGTCTTCATTAGTTTCTGCAAACCATCTTCTGTTGGTGAGCGCTTTCGGACATTGTCCATCTTCTTGGCCGAATACATGTGTTCGCTGTCTGTATTGTTTGTAAACATTTATAAATTGTATATTGTTTTTTAAATATTTGTAACTTCTACATATTATAAAATAGTACTTAATGTAATTAATATTTATGGGAGTTTCTCTTTCCTCATTACTGATCAGCTTTAATTAACCATCTTATTAATTAATGATATTTTATTCTGAAAGGTACATATTTAATTAACTGTAATAAATATTATAATAAAAGTTTTGAATAATATATTTTTTCTTATTTATACTTTTAATGCCTAAGAAAATTATTATTTTAATTTGCTGCTATACTTTATATTCTTTATTGTTTTTATCACAACTTATTTTATTTTTACAGTTGCAACATAACAGTGCAGCAGGTTCAGGTGCGCTTGAGCATGACCCTTGTTGCTTATATAGGCCAATTGCTCCTGTAAGTTGATGCATTATGTTTAAATAAATGGTATTACTTTTATTTACAATTACACTCACCATTTATTGTATGTTTGTTTAGGGAGAAAATAGCCCAGGTCCTCTTCCTCTTGGTGTAGCAGTCATTGATGCTTCAGTCACTCTTTTTGGATGTGTATTTCCGCGTGTAAACCAGAAGCATCGTCTTCAAATGCTTGAACATTTTTCAGAGTGTATTAAAGCAGCCAAGTCATCAAGAGCAGATGCAGTCACACTAAATGTCTTTTCTGCATTATTAACAGGTCTTAAGGGTCTTACTGAATCCAAATCAATTCTTGGCTCAGAGGAAGTAAAAAAATCAGCTACTTCTCTTATTATTGTAAGTAGTCTTGTTTACTCTGTTCATGCTTAATTATTGCTACTCTAAATCAACTGGTTGATTTTTTTTAATTTTTTAATGAAACTTAGTGTTTTTTTTTCTGCTTTAATTAACTATTTAACTTTAATTTTGCTGCTTAATTAATTAGTGTCCAGAAGAAATTTTTTGAAACACCAGCTTAGTATCACATTAAACTCTTCATATTTATTTCGTTTTTAGTATGATATATATATTTGCANAAGCCCACGATTCAAGTCTACTAGACTTTTATTTGTTTATTTGTTCTCCTAGAGCTGCAGGATCTCTGAAGAGCAGGTAGGGAGCCCTTTTTTTTTTTTTTTTTTTTAATATATATTTATTTATATTTTTCCCCCCCCCCCCCCCCAAAGAAGAAGAGTAATGCCAGGTCATTCAAAAAGTCCTGTAGTTTTTATAGTTTATGGTTTTTATTTTTAATCTAGTGCTTTTGTTGATCAATGAATTCAAAACTGGACTATAGTCCAATACTAATAATAATCATTGGGTTATAACTCATGCAAACAGATGTTAATCTTGTATGAAAAGAGAGATCATAATCCTGTCCTCTTTTGCTAGCTGAAAATTATTCTGGTAGAAACTTGTATTAGGTCAATTTCTTTTTTATGAAGAGAAATAAAAAGTGACTCAGTTTAAAAGTGACTGAAGCTGCCACAAAAATATAATCTGTTTTTGTTTTTTTTTAAAAGATGTGCTCTCTGAGCAGAAACACAATTTTGGTTTGCCAAATTTAGAGGAAGTTCTAAGAATAATTGAGTTGAATCCTCATCAAAGTTTTTCATAGGTAGCATTGCAACTTAATAACTCTCCAACCACTGCCTGGAATTATCTCCATCAACTGGGAAAAATAAAAAAACTGGATAAATAGATTTGTCATAAACTTTAGAAGAAAGGTAAGCTGCCTAACAACTGCATCTTCTTTAGCGCCCCACTTAAAAATCAAATTCTTTTTTGACAGGATCATCACCTATGATGAAAAAATGGTCTTGTACAAAAATTTTAGATGATCATAACAGTGGTTGTCAGCTGACTAAAGTTTTTTGTTTGACTAAAGTGGTTCTAAAGAAAGTTTTTCTAATTGTTTTCTGGACAGCTTAGGTGTTATTCATTTCGAGATTCTGAATTAAGGTCAAACTTTTGATCCTGGCTCTGCTCTACTCTTACATCTAGAAAAGGGCCTCTACTTCTCCAGGACATTACTCCATACACACTGCACAATCGTCCAGGCACAAATTGGCCAAGATTGGCTGGGAATTTTGTCACATTCAACCTGTTCCCCTGACCTTTCACCATTGTTCAGATCTATGAACAACCATCTCAGATTTTATATATTTTAAACATTTATTGTTTTGATGACTGAGACTTTTCCCCCTTTTTCAGCATGCCTCTCCTCTGGAGTTAATCCCTTCCAAACAAGATAACGGATAACCCCGCATATTTCACACTTGGCGGGAGATTGAACATTTCTTACCAAACTTGTTCAGGCATGTAGATGTAACTCTAGAGTTCTCAACATACTGACCCCGAAGCGGTCTTGTTGTGGAGGGGAGAAACCATGCTATGCGGTAGTGTGGAAAAACAATACCCTACTGCCATGACAGTTACAGTACACTTACTTTCTGGGCATGTCTCGTATTATCAGAAATTAAATATTAGAAACATTAAAATTTCTAGAAAAAAGTATTAGAAATTCAGTTTTAGATTCAATTCATTACCTTCTTTTTTTAGGTATTTTTGAAGTAATATGAATGAGTCATATGTAAGCAATATAATGCGAATCTCATGCATATAAGAATGTTAATGTTTAATGGGAGAGTTTCTCATATTTCTCATGAAGGTTCAAGATATTGATATAGATTTGGCTTATAATAAACTTATGCCTAAATAAATGCACTAGAATATGAGGAGGGGAGTACAGTAACCAACTCTTCTTATTTGTTAACTCTAAAATTTAATTTTGCACTTTTTGCTTTTTTAATATTCAATTCGTAAACAATTAATATAATTAAAACATAAAAGACTAAATTTCAATTCAGGTTTAAATTTCATTTATATTTTTCTTTCTTTTGAAAGTCAATCAATGTTGATTAATTGCATCTTTGGCCCCATAGTAAAATTCAAGCCATCAAAAATTTATAACTGTTATTTTATATACAAAAATTAAATTTATTTTTCTGTTGCTTAAATACTGATGTTCATTAGTTTTCACCTTGTATATCTATAACATTTTCTTGAATCTTGATTTTTCTTAAATAAAAATAATTTTGTTTAATTTATAGTACAAAATAATGTTATCAAACAAAAATAGTTTTATTTATTTCTTGAACTTCTATTAACATCAAATGTGTTGACTATCTAATTAAGGGTTCTGATCATTCAGTCTCCAGGTTATAAAATGTTAACTTTTTCTTTTGTTTAGAATCAACCTGACGCAATTTATATTTGATAGATAATAATTGCAATTCTGATTAACCAAATTAATGCCACAAATCAATAGAACGATTGCAGATATACTTCTGACACTTTCTTTGTTTTCAGAGTGCTCTGACAAGTAGTAGCCCGATTCTGCGCTGTGCTGCTGGGGAGTCCTTGGGAAGACTAGCACAAACAGTGTCTGACCCAAGAACCACTGCAGAGTTAGCTCAGACTTCTTTTGATAGGCTCAAGTCAGCAAGAGATGTTGCTAGCCGGACTGGCCACTCATTAGCTCTTGGCTGTCTTCATCGCTATGTTGGTGGCCTTGGTTCCTCACAGCATTTAAATACCAGTGTTTCTATACTACTTGCACTTGCTCAAGATCCTACCTCTCCCATCGTACAGGTAATTAGTCTATTTATGGAACCAAAATTCCTGTAAGAAATTAAGTATTATAAAAATATATCTTGAATTAAATTAAATCTCTTTAACAGTTTTAATTTGCATATGATTATTAATTTTATTCCAAACATATTACTTTATAATCAGCAGTTACCACCAGATCTGTATCTCTGGTGCTGGCATCCAGCTGTAGACATTGTGTATGGCTTGTTTATCCAAAGCTAAAAAGAAAGTTTTTCTACTGAAGTTTTGGGCCGTCTTTTCATCTTCCTTAGGCCTGTTCTCCAAATGCTTTTGGATTTCATCTTGTTTTGTTATTTCCTCCTTAAAGGAAACATTTTAAATTTAAAATAGCATTTCTTCAGTATTAGGTTTAATTCATTGTTGACTTGTTTTTCTGAGAATTGCTCTTTTAAAGTAATACCTACATTTGTACTATTGATTTGTTTCTTTGAAATTTCGAAAAACTCCATTACATTTTTTAAATAACATTATTTCTAAATCTTGAATAATATATAGTGCTAAACTTATTTAGAAGGTCATTGGTTATCAGTTTAGTTCAGTGTTTAATAAAAGATACAAGCAAAGAAAACTTTTTTTTGTAAATGGTGGTTTTAAGGCACCTTTTGTAAATATCTTCCCAGTTCTAAGTAGTTCCTCTGTATTTTTTTAAAATATCTAATTCCTTTATATTGTTCATATTCATTGAACCCCATAAAAAATTGAACTTAATTTAAGTTTATCAATTAAATATCAGCAACACTTGTCTATCTTTTACCCATTTACCCATAGTTATGCTTTTTTTTTTTAATTGAAATTCAACTCTTTTAATGGTTCTGATGATAGGAATGTACAATCAAACATTTTAACCTAAATTTTTGCTAGTTGTAAATTACGTCATTAGACAAAATATGATCTCATCTAAAATTTCTCATTGGATTTTACCTCTTAAGGCTTCAAAATTAATACAAAAAATGTGATTTAGAAAAAAAAAAATAGTATTACAAATTGGTTTTGTAACATCAAATTGTAAATTATGAATATAAATTATATTTTATTTGTTTATCTAGTTAGTATATAAATATTTATTATTTTTACGTGTGTGTTGTATTCTTTTCTAATATATAAACATATGTGTGTGTAATATTCTTTTTTTTTTTTTTTTTTAAAGGTGTGGTCTCTTCATGCCCTCTACTTGATAGCTGATTCAGGTGGACCAATGTTTCGAGGTTATGTTGAACCAACCCTTACCCTGGCTCTCAAACTGCTACTAAATGTTCCTCAATCACATGTGGATGTTCATCAATGCATAGGAAAAGTTTTAACTGCCATTATTACTACTATTGGCCCAGAGCTACAAGGTGATAATATTTTATTTTTTTAGGAGTTCTGAACGTACGTAAATAGACATAAAATTAATATAGAATGAATTGTTGACCATCAAATTCTATGAAGAGAGGATTATTGGGTAGTTATCCGGTCATGGTAGTTATCCTGACAATTCTCTCTTCACAGACATAAAATTAGTTCTCAGTATTTTTAAAGAAAAAATGTTTGGTCAAGGAGGCACTCAAACCCTCATTTTCTGATCATGAGCCAGGCATACTGACCTCTACATTTTTTGGACCCTAATTCTGCTATGTCAAAAATTTCTCTCTAGAGGTCTCCTAGCCTCCCAGGTGTGCAAATTAATTCACCACTACCAGCAGTCCAGGAGGTGGACTGATAGAAGTCACTTTCTGGAATCCCGAACCAGTGGTAACATACTGGGGAACGTTTAATAATAATTGAAACCCATTACAAGGTTCTCAATTATTATTAGTAGTATTTTAACTTAATATACTTTTATCCTTCACGTAGCAATGTCTCATGCCATCTTCTTCTGTGTTATTCTTTTTGGTCTCATTTGAGGTTTTTCTTTGTATTCAATATTAAACCTATCACAGTTATTTGCTGATTACAAGATTAGTATCATTTGTGGCTTCTTTTTTAGTCAAGGTTATATTCTGTACTCTGATTCTTGCTTGTGTTCAATGAACTCGTTCATTACACTGATTTATTATTTAGTACTTTTCTAAAACCATTAACCATAAAATCAAAGATCTCAAAAATGTATATCAGCAATAAATATTGCATATAGATTTATTGTTTTTTTATGGTTTATTAAATGAATGTAAGTAAATAAACTTGAAATGACGGTCAACAAAAAACCAGACAAATATTTAGTTTTGTAGTTGAACTGTATAATATGACCAATTTATTATCGAATGTCAATATTATAAATATTATAGTGGTTAAATATTAAGAATTTCCATTAACTTAATTTATTGGATTTATCTCATTACCAGTTGGTAAACATGTATATTTTTTTAGGTAATACAAGTACTGTTTGCATGAGCCGATCTTCTTTGCTTTGTGCTTGCGCCATTATGCAGGACCATCAAGATCCTCTAGTTCAAGCAGAAGCCACATCTTGTCTTCAACAACTCCATTTATTTGCCCCTAGACATGTAAACCTTTCTTCTCTTGTGCCATCTCTCTGTGTAAGTTTGCCAAATTTAATGGTGCTTTATTTAAGCTGAGATTTGTATACTCACTTTAAATATTTATTTTATATTGTTTCGTATATTTATGTTATATTGTTACTTTATATATATAAGCAAATATTAATTTAGTTGTGGTGTATTATCCCACATAAATTTTGAACAATTAATGTGAGGGAATAGAATAAAAATCTATCTGTCCCAGCCAGGACTCGAACCTGGATCTCCTGCTTTCCGGGCTGGTATGCTAACAATTGCACCACCGGGAGAGCTAGATAACTTATTCAATTCCCAACACACTAGCGAAAGTCTAACCTACGAGAAAGAGGAATACATCATCTTATGCTCGAAGGAGCTGATATTGTCTAGCTATTTATCGACTCTTCATAGAGAATATATAATTGTTTGAACAATAATATATATTATTGTTTATATATAAACGATTAATCTGATATTTTCTTAAATATAGTAGATAAGAAGATATAGTAAAATTTACATGGTAAGTAAAATTAACTACCAGACAGAGGTTATAACTTTGAAATAAATAAATTAATTTATCTAGCTTACTAGTAATTTATCTAGATAGAAGTAGCCAAAATCTTAATATTTAGAAAAATATAAGTTTCTAATACAAAAATAAATGTCTATTAATTTGTATAGCTATTGAAAATATCCTTAAATATTATTGTTGTGCTTTTGAAATTATTTCTAATTAAAAGTACTATTGATAATGAATTCAGCTCCTTGAATATATTTTGACCAATTAAAAAAAAAAATCTTTTAATTCTTTATTAAGCTTATTAATAAATTTTCTATGGCCAGTGACTTTCTTAAAAGATATTAATTAAAATTATTTTCATATGGTTTATACATGACTGCAGTTTATATCTAAGAATCCCCACCCTCTTCTATATAACTTAAAAGGATTATTCTTCTTCTAAATTTCTCCTGTATAGGAATAATTTATATCTTACTTTGAGTATTCTTGCAGGGCACATTATCAAGTAATCACTTGCTTCTTAGAAAAGCTGCTGTTGCATGTTTAAGGCAGCTTACCCAACGAGAAGCCAAGGAAGTCTGTGAACATGCACTTACATTGGCAAATGAAAGCAGGGATACCAATGTTGTTGAAGGTTGGTTCTAGTTTACTTATTAATTATTTTATATTCAAATATTCGATGAAATGTTAGAGATCAGATAAATAAATAAATAAATGAGATGGCATGAGAATGAAAGAAGGACCTCTAAACCTGGCTCTTGTCTGGCCAAGGGAGAAGTGTTGTGGAAGCAGTTAGCTATCATACATACATTCAAAAATATTTTCATTAATATGTGATTTTTGCAAAAGTGCTATAGAACTTAAATGTTGGGAAATTGCATTTTACACCTATTATTTCTACAAACTTTTTTATATATAAAATAAGAATGAAGATCCAATTTCAACCAAAAATGGATTTATTGAAGTTATCAATAGAAAGGCTAAATGCAGTATTTGTTTTCTATATTTTAAAATTGTGCCCTCTTATTTTTAAAATATAGAAATCAAATTACATTTTTATAAATAATTTAATATGCATTTTTTTAAAGATGCTATAAAATTAAATTTTACACTATTATGTTCTATAACTATTATGTTCCACATGGTACCAAATCTACACCTTCTATTTTCCACACATTTGTTTTTTAATGCTAATAAGAGCAAAGCTTTTAAGCATTTAAATTTTTGTCTTCCTTTAAACCCTCTATCCCCCTTGATCAATTTCAGTCATTAAGGAACTGACCTTTCATTTTGTTTTCAAAAGCAAGATGCCAAATTTTTTTTTCGAAAATTAAAAACTGTAGCTTTGAGCTGTAGATATAATAATAATGATATATATATATA
>KZ807358.1:102104-130861 GCA_000696205.2 Oncopeltus fasciatus | reverse complement strand
ATATATATACCTACCTATAAATATATATTTTTTCCTATCATTTCGATGCCTAATAGATGGAAGAAAATATTGGAAAATCTGGTTGATAATTACCTCAATAGCTACATTCCTTGTTAAAAATTGAGCATCACCATTAAATTTGGATTGTTCATAAACATAATTTTATTACCTGGCCATCCAACTTATTTAAAGGATTAATTGATTGTATTTACTAGGAGAAAAGAAAAACATTATATTTTCTAATAAGCAGTTTGTTAAGTATTCATTAAGGGTTTCCAGCCACTCATAGAATGGTTTTTATTCCTTAGTTATTTTGAAACTTAGACTTTTATAAAATCCCAGACCTATGTTATAAAATTTTTTTTTTTGTTTTTTTAAATAATTATCCTATAGGATTACATGAGCACACTTCACAGATTTGAATTTTATAGTTGTTGTTCTCTCTGTGCAGTATTACCTAAAAATAAAAATCCTTATCAACTTGATCTTATTTATTAGTTCATAATACAATATTTATATTTTTTTAAGAAAGTTATATCAGTGTCTGAATGATTTGTTTATTTTAGGTCTCGTGATAACTGAAACTGGCCTTCCTGGAGTTCTTTTTAGCATGTTGGACACAGAAACTGATCCTAGCCTAATTAAACATATCCATGATACTCTCACTAGCATGCTTCAAGTGTTAGCTGCTGACAATCTCTCTCAGTGGCTCTCTCTTTGTAAATCAGTTTTAACTGTTGCAAATGGTAAGCATCTAAGAATTATTTATTAATTTAAGCCAACTTTCCTGCTAAACCTCCCATGACATCAAGTTTCTGTTAACCTGAGAGTATATCTTATTATTTCCTTTCGGTTTAAATTAAGTTTTATGATTTGATAAATCTGAATTATGATTTATGTTGCAATTAAAAGTACTTTTAAAATTTTTGTTTTGGGGAGCACTTATTTTACCTTTATCTAAACCTTATCTTGTTTGTCTAAGCCAGGGCTTCTCTCTAATTTCCATCCTGAAATCTCAAAACAGCTATCTCTTTTTCCAAGCCATCTTTCCACTGTGTTTAGGGTCTTTCTTGTATGCTTCTTACAGATTACTTTAAGACCTCTTGTATCATTTCCTGCCCCATCATTTGGCAGTGTCACCTGTGGTGGTCTTTTGGGATTCTTTGTGGTACTATCTCCCTGTACTGCTAAACATATCCTTATGAACCTAATCTAGAACTATCAGCTTTAAGCAATGTCTCAGAGTACAGTTAGAGATTCAGGATCCTGGTTTATGGGGTATCTGAGCATAGTTTTGACGATAATTCAGAATATGTACCTCATACTTTCTGAAAATATCTTTGTAATGTAACATCCTGAAGGCAGATCTTGCTCTTCTCTGAACTCCTGTTTCCAATACCTCAACTTCCTCTAAAAAAAAAGAGCCTAAATACTTTAAGATGTCGACCCTTTTATACACCTGGCTGTTTATTTCTTGGTCTTCACTAGAATTCTATGGCCAAATATCTAATATTTTTGAAATTTATTTTAGGTCCCTCTATGTATAAACCAAGTAAAGATTTTGAAGGATCTCCTCCAGAATTTGTCTCGAGAAGGGTGCCGCAAATTGCTCCTTAATAAAATACTTTGAAATAAGTTTCCGACAATGTCTAAAAATATTCTTTCCCATCACCTCATTTATTCTTAACCACCTGGATTCCCAGGTCTGGTTTTTACTTAGTTCATACAGCTATTCTTCAACTCCAAGTGAAATACTTGTTAATCTTTCCAAATCTTAGAATCTTTTTCATTTAGCCACTTATGATAGTATTTTTTATTTTTGTTCTCAATTTTATCTCAAAGACTTCCTCTATATTTTCTTGGATTCAAAGACCCCAATCATTGCTGCATTCCTACTACGCTACACAAGATCCACTTCAATTATTCTTCCTTATATCTTCTCATGGTACCTTAAACAAGACTTGCCTCTGTTAACACAACTCCACAAATACTAGTAATTACCTATAACTTCTTGTGCTTTACAATTCTTCTTTGTTTCTGTAATCACCTCAAAGTCCATTCCAGATCTCTCGACATCCTTACCTTATTAGAAAAAACTGAAAAATAAATGTTCTGAGATAAAATTTCCATTTAGTTTTCCTATTGTTTCCTGATAGATTCGTCTGGCTCATTTTCCCCCTGCAATTGCATGAAAGAAGTTTTGGACCATTGAGCTGCTAAATCTGACTCACTAACCCCCCCCCTCCCATTTTGAAGGGCTAGGGTTTATGAGAGTCTTCTCCTTGATGAGCTACCAACAAAAGCCCACGATTCAAGTCTACTAGACTTTTATTTGTTTATTTGTTCTCCTAGAGCTGCAGGATCTCTGAAGAGCAGGTAGGGAGCCCTTTTTTTTTTTTTTTTTTTCAAGTTTAGGAGTGTATAGTTACAAGATCAAACTCTTAAGAAACATGTTTAAACTTACCTAAAATGTTTACATGTATGCTTCTTAGTTACCTCTAAAGGCCCAACACCAGAAAAATGAAAAGAGAAATTGTACATAAATTAATTTTCCTTATTTTTATATTCTTGTATTCAGTAAAGGGTTTAATCTGTAAGCTGAATATAATCATCTTGATTTTTCAGTATACTGAGAAAAGATCAACTATTAACCAATTTATTTATTGTGATAATAAAAATGACTGAGTCTTGTCTCCTGGGTAATTACCACTAGTCTTCAGGATGGCTGTCATTCTTCCAGGGCGATTTTGTTCTATATATTTCACCAACTGCAATTTCTTCTCTCTCATTTCTGCAGTCATAATTAATCTTGCAGAGATGGCGCAGTTCTGTATTAATCTCTTCCTAATACCATACACACTGTCTATGGGGCCAGTAATTCACCCCAGAATCCATTTTCACTTACTTGGAGAATAGATGGATAATTCTTTTGTAAAGTTTGTGCCTAAACAACAGCAAATTGCTCTTCAGAAACCCATTCAATTAATAAAAGTCTTTAAACAAGTTCTGCATCTGTGGTTAACTTCTGTTCTCGTTATTCATTGAGGTTTCTCTTAAACAAAGATACCCATTTGCTTGGACATGTTCATAACTGTGTTCACACATGTTCGTAGGACCGGTTATTTCATGACTTTTACTGATCTTCAAAAACTTAAGTCTTCCCAGTGTTCATGTGGAGTCCTCAGTGTTGCTGCTCTGTCTCACTGAATTTGCCATGAATCACTTTCTCTGAGACAAAGTTGAAAAGAAGGGGAAAGGAACTTACCCCTCTACCACAAACCTTGAATTTCCTCACTCCCTCACCTTGAAAGGGTCTGAGAAGCCTCCCTGAATCAGAACTTGGCTATTAAATCAAGCCACAGCCATCATGGTGAGCCAAATCAACTTGAAATATTGATCCTCTTCTTATGCCGCACCGGATTTCTCTAACAATCATATGCATTTTTTAAATTAATGAATTGGGTCTGTACTCTTTGGCTTACCTCCCATCTCTTCTCAAGGGTACAAGAACATCTGGTATTAGCACATTCTATAGCAGTGCTTTTAACCCCAACTTGATACTTGGCTTTTTGCATTGTTAAATGACACTCAACTGGTAATCTTGATTTCTTTATACAAATTTGTACTAAAAACATTCCAAGGGACCCAAGTCAAGCTTCCAATCCACCAAACCAAATCCAAAACATCATATGGGAAGGTGGAAGTAGGGCTTGGAACCTTTCCATTTATGGACTGATGTGGTTTACGAGTAATTTGGTTTGTTATTTTCCTAAGAAATTTTACTTTTTATGATTCTTCATACATAATGACATTCAAAATTAAATGAATTGGCAAGCCTATTCTGTAGACTTTTAATTTTAAAAGTATACTTCTAGTAATTAAATACATTTGTATTTCAGAAACCAGTTTGACAGACCAAGAAGGAATTGAGCCCAAAGGTGATGAAGGTTCTGATGATGAAGGAGATGACACTGAATTTCATGCTGGAGAGTTATCAAGAGTTTCTATGCAACCAAGATGGCCTACAAGAGTTTTTGCAGCTGAATCAGTATCAAAAATTATTACTTCATGCAAATTACAAAGAGGAGCTCATTTTGATCTTGCTCTTGCAAAAGAGATGCAAATGACTAAAAATAAAGGTTTGTTTCAATATGTGTTTATTTGTAAAAATTTAACAGGATTAAATTTGAATTTACTATAGGAGCATTTGGTTTTGGGGGCTCATATTCTATAAGATAAGCTAAAAACTAATAATTCTCACTTCTTCAAGAACGTTATTTTTTGTGCCTAAAAATGTTCTTCTTTATTAACTACATTTATTTCAAACTCTTAGTTCAGTTTCAATTTTACAATAAATTATGAATTTTTTCATATTTTTTATATTACTTCATGTATACCCTTACAGTCACTTATGGAAACACACGATTCAATTAAAACCAGTAAATTTACCATTTAAAATAACAAATAAAAACTTTTAAGTTTCTTCCTGTTCCGATTTTATTCAAAAAGTTCACAGCATTTGAAATTATAAATAATAACCTCACCCCATAACAGATTTTTGAGTTTGTTTAAAGGCTTTTTGGGTTTACCAGGAATACTAAATTAAGTTACATTTTTTTTTTCAGTGGTATTTAAAAACTATATAATTATATTTCAGGAGATTACTTGGTATTACATTTATCTGATTTGGTAAGGATGGCTTTTATGGCTGTCACCAGTGACTGTGATCAGCTTAGGCTTGAAGGATTGAGCCTACTTCATGAAATCATTGAAACATTTGCGAGAGTTCCAGAGCCAGAATTTCCAGGTCATCTCATCCTTGAACAATATCAAGCTCAAGTAAGTTTGCTTTTCATTTGCTAGTTATATATATATATATATATANTATAATCAGTAAAGATAGTTGTATATGATTTTAATGCCTATTTTGTCACCATCAACCTACTTCCCAACTAAACTGTCTGCTACTAAGGTCGAGAGAGACTAAAGAAGCATATGGAGCTGAGTTGTCAAGAACAATTCTTTAGTCCAATAACATGAAAAATTCTAATACATTTCTAAAAGAGTCATGTGTTATGTTGCCCAAACATGGAGGGGGAGTGAATACCATCTGACAGTTGAAAAATTCTAGATTTTTCATTCTACCATTTTTTATTTAAAAAAAAACTGTAGAAATTGCCAATTAAAACACCAAATTAGCCAATTAAAATTAAATTTCAGCTATGGCTATATTGGATAGATCACAGTCAAACTGCTTTTCCAGTTGCTGCAAGAGGGGAATTTGAAAAAAAAAAAAAAAAAGAAATCCATGCCTTGCATTTTTTGGAATATTGAAGGTGTTATTCATCACTAACTAGTTCCTGATAGATGCTTTATGAATTCTAAATTCTACTGCAAACAACTGGAAAGATTGTATGTGAAGTTATCTGAGCGTTATCCTGCTTTGATCAACTGAAAAGATGTTTTCCAACAAGATAATGCTGGCCCTCACACTTCTCATTAAGCCAAAGAAAAGTTTTAAGTTTCCTCCTGCCTCACTCCAACAGATTACTACTTGTATTTACCATTTCATCTTCCGGGTTGGACCGAGTCAAATTGTTCTTATTTGCCGAGCTTTCGCACATCATGTGATGGCTTCTTCAGGGCTGAAAAGAGAATGAGAGTTGTGTGATTTAATTTTTATTTACAACTCTCATTCTCTTTTCAGCCCTGAAGAAGCCATCACATGATGTGCGAAAGCTCGGCAAATAAGAACAATTTGACTCGGTCCAACCCGGAAGATGAAATGGTAAATACAAGTAGTAATCTGTTGGAGTGAGGCAGGAGGAAACTTAAAACTTTTCTTTGGCTTAATGAGAAGTGTGAGGGCCAGCATTATCTTGTTGGAAAACATCTTTTCAGTTGATCAAAGCAGGATAACGCTCAGATAACTTCACATACAATCTTTCCAGTTGTTTGCAGTAGAATTTAGAATTCATAAAGCATCTATCAGGAACTAGTTAGTGATGAATAACACCTTCAATATTCCAAAAAATGCAAGGCATGGATTTCTTTTTTTTTTTTTTTTTCAAATTCCCCTCTTGCAGCAACTGGAAAAGCAGTTTGACTGTGATCTATCCAATATAGCCATAGCTGAAATTTAATTTTAATTGGCTAATTTGGTGTTTTAATTGGCAATTTCTACAGTTTTTTTTTAAATAAAAAATGGTAGAATGAAAAATCTAGAATTTTTCAACTGTCAGATGGTATTCACTCCCCCTCCATGTTTGGGCAACATAACACATGACTCTTTTAGAAATGTATTAGAATTTTTCATGTTATTGGACTAAAGAATTGTTCTTGACAACTCAGCTCCATATGCTTCTTTAGTCTCTCTCGACCTTAGTAGCAGACAGTTTAGTTGGGAAGTAGGTTGATGGTGACAAAATAGGCATTAAAATCATATACAACTATCTTTACTGATTATAAACTATTCTTCTCCCTTTAAATGTGTGTTTTTCTTCTCTTTCTAGCTTAAGTGTAAAGTGACAGTTATGCTGACACTAAATAAATAAAAAACAAATAACTTAAATAATGCCCTCCCTGATTTTTCATTCCATGATTTCACCATTTCTTAATTGAGTAGAAATTTTCTTACTTTATAATTTTAGTATAAATTATCCACAAAACACATTTCCACTTTTTCTTGACTAAGTCATAATCCCTTTACTTTTTTGTGATTATATTTCAATTCACAACACGTTAGTTTTCTTCTCAATTTACTCATAAGGTACTATAGTAGTATTGACCAGAAATTTAGTTTTAAGTTAAAAATTATTTTACAAAATTGTATGTGTAATATTTAATATTAATCAATTTTGCACACATAAGTTTATATTGTAAAATTTGATTTGACCCATAAAATATAGTTTTTATGCTTTCAATACAGTGCAGGTTTTAAAATATGGACTTTTCTGCAAAATTGTAGAACAGGAAAAAGAAAAAAAATCTAAACCTAAAAGTTTCCGATTTATGATTTGTCTTTTAACTCAATTACCTTTAAAATAACATTTAATGAATCTAATTACCTGTTAGTTTAAAGATAAAATATACTGTTTGTATTATTAAATTATAAATCTTAAATTAACTCATTTCTTTGTCACAGGTGAGTGCTGCACTTAGACCTGCTTTTACTAAGGACACACCTTCCCATGTGACTGCAGCTGCATGTCAGGTTTGCTCTGCATGGATAGGAAGTGGAGTGGCTCGTGATTTGAGTGATCTCCGTCGTGTCCATCAACTTCTAGTGTCTTGTCTAGATAGACTGCGGGCCTCTTCTTCTACACCTCTTCTTTTTAATGAGAGCATGCTAACTCTTGAGAGATTAGCTATCCTCAAGGCTTGGGCTGAGGTAACCTTTTTATAATTCATTATTTTTAATGCAAGATAACCAGAAGAAAAATTCCTCTGCTTTGTTGTATAATTTATTTAGGACAATTTTTTTCATTTTGCGGCATTTTGAGTTCTTAAAAATTAACTATTAAAACTCAAAAACACTACCATTTGCAAAATCCTAAAGATGCATATATTTTTCTTATTATTAAAAATAATTAAAAATTATCTTTGCCACTCAAACAAATAATATTTATTATTTATTAGAATACATTAATTTTTAAGAATTTATGAATGAAATGAATTTATCATCCACTGACAATTTTTTTTTTTTTTTTTTTAAACTTCCTGGGCTCTAAGNTATATATATATATATATATATATATATATATATATATATAAAATTTGGGATTTTCCACATAACTGCTGAAATTTTGCAGGCATTTGTCATGGCATGGCACTAGTTTTTGTATACCTTCTTCTTAGAAGCTTGCAGCCTATGAATATATGTATGTGTGTGCGTGTGTATACACATATATGTGTGTGTATATATATATATGTATGTATGTATATTGGGATTTTAAATTATTATTGGAAGGTAGATGCCTGTAATTGGGTATTAAAGTCACATGACCTGCTTGAAAGACTAATTAGATGTGGCACAGGTAAATTTTAATTATTTTCAATTTAAAAAAATTAATGTTCCTTAAGGTTTTTTATATGTAGTAAAATTTCTTGTGAATTTTTTTAAAAGGCCAGAATATGTCACTAAAGATAATATTATTCTAAGTGAAATATCTAGCTGACTAAATTATTAATACATTCCTTAACTGTATCAGGTGTAATTCCAATTAAATTGTCTTTGATTTTATTTTTTTATGAATTACATATTTATAAAAGCAGTGTACATAGTAATTCTTCCATACTGCTCCTGCTTTATTATAGCAAATAAATTTTTCCCTGGCATTGTAAACACTTCATACTATTAGAAGCTATCGTTTTCACTCTATTACTACATTCATAAAGCAATATGAATTTTCCTTTATGGCTTCCTGTCATTCTATTATGTTTCGAGGTAAGTGAATTAAAATTCTGCTGGATATATTTTTGGTGTTGAACTCTCTTCATTATTTTATAAAAAAATAAACTGCTCCCATTACTGGCCAAATCAAGCTAAATATGTCAGTTGCAATACTTGGGCTGAAGATTTTTTATCTTAGTTTGCTAACTTTTATTTTGCTTGCTATTTATTTTGTAACTAACTTTTCAAAAAATTATTTGATTAATTTTTATACATAAAAAAATTTCCATACATGGAAATATTCATACATAAATCTATGAATGATAAATTAAGTACTCTTCCTATTAAATTAACTCTAAACTGCAATGATTATGTACTCTTTATTACTAAGAGAATTCAAATCTTGCTGAAATTTGGCATAATCAATTATTCAAACCTTAACTCCACTCAGCACTTAGTATTTGTTTGATATCTAAAATTATCCAGCATTAGAAAATTTCTAAGTAAGGGATATTTTTATTTTAGCTGTTAAATTAAGGTTCTTTTATGTAGTCATTGAATAAATAAAATTAAAAAAGTGATTAAAAAATTACAGTCTCCACAGCACATGGGCATAGTAGCTTTTGGAAGGCACATCTTCCGTTATCAGACCTTATGAGGTATGCTATGGCAGCCTGCAGGGCACTATATTTTGCAGGCTATTAAGACCCTCTGATGATATAGCCACTGCTTGTGCCTTCCTGAACCTGTTGAGCAAGCCAAAATAAAGCGCTAAGTAATTGTAAAAGAGAATGTAATTCTTTTATCCCCTAATTAATGACCTTACTTTCAGCCTAAGAAAATATGTAAATGAAAAAAGCTTTTTTCCTTTTTTTATTTAGAATTTTTAATTTATGGCAATTGCTAGCCTTCAATTAATATTTTATGCTGGAAAATTTGAATGTAACTGATTGTAAATTAAATTTATTTTGTTTTATTATTCTATATTTTTGAAAGTCAAGAGTAATCCAAATTTCACTTAATATTAAAAAATAAATAAAATAAAATAATAATCTTAAAAAATATACAAAATTGTGGAAAAATGAAGGAAATAGCTTCACATAAAAAATATATACCAACACAATTATTTCATGTATTCTCTTGTATGGTGTAACAACTTAAAGAGAATTTTGTTTTACCATATTTACTTGAAAAAATTACTTAAAATAATTTCATCATAAAATTTCCAAAAAATAAATAAGAAAAGTGTTTTTAGTGCAATTAGTTAACAGTATAATATTTTTCTATTTTCTTTAGTTATAAAACTTTCTATTTTTATTCTTAAAATTTATTCAAAATTTGATCAAAACAAAATTCTAAAATGGGCAGTAAATAAAGATATGCTCACTTTGTTCACTTAACTGTAACTAACTGTGATTAATAATCAAAATGATTATCTATGTCTTATTTTGTTTTAATTTTTCATAAAGAAATGAGTTACACTTGTATTAATTTAAATAAGAATGATGTTCTTTAATATAAAATGTATTTATTTAAAACAGGTATACATTGTGGCTATGGTTGGAAATACTGTATCTTCTGGAAGCCTTAGCCCATCTACAATGCCTAATAATGATTCTTCTGCTGATGTGGATGAAGATTTTGGAGATTTTGAGTCAAGTGGAGAGAGTCTTCTTACTCTTGTTTTGCCAGAACTTAGTTCTCTTTCCCAAAACTGGCTTGCAGCTTTAAAGGATCATGCATTACTATCTCTCCCACCTGGTATTAAATCATTATCACCTATCATAATTAAGCAAATATTATTGTATGTGTGTTTATTTTTTTATAATTAATATATGTTTATGTTTTATATTATTTGCTCCTGTTTATATGTTTTTATTCAAATATTATAGTTTATGTATTTATTTGTTATGTTTGTGTGTGTTTTGTTGTTGAAAATTAGTCTGAGATATGATTTAAGATGGAAGAGTAGTAATGTAATTTAATTTGATATGATTCATATAGTAATATAATATATTAATTTAATTTAATGGACAAAATCAACATTTTAATGTAAATTCCCAGATGAAATGAAAAAAAAGTATCATACAGGAACTGAGTAAACCAAGCATTCCTTAGTTTATGAATATTTGTATTTGAACATTCTATGCCATATAATGCCCCACTCATATAAAATATCTCTTCTATCAAAATATGTTCAGTTTCATTGCTCTAAACTAAATACAAGGTATGTCCAGAAAGTAAGATCACAGTTCCGCAGTAGATGCTCTGTATCAAGGAGAAGAAATATGCGCTATTTTGAGATCACTGTCAGTCACTTATACTTTGTTGTGCTTGTATACAATCTCGGGTGTTGATTGAAAATCCCACTGCTTGTGAAATTAGATCTGTGATTTGTTTTCTGATTGCTAGGAAAGTGAAACCAATTGAAATTTATCACTGGTTTTTGACCCGTTATGATGAAGGCGGCAAAGAATTTCTGACTTAGATAGTCAAACGAAATGAAACTTGGGTTTCTTACGACACCCGTGGAAGTAAGCGGCAATCAATGGAATGGAGGCATACTTCATCCCTAGCAAAGGTTAAGCCAAAACAAATCTTGACACTTCGAAAAATGGTGTGCAGTGTTATGGGGCTGGAAAGGCATCTTACTCATTGATTTCTTACCGCGTGGTCAAACAATCAAAGCTGATGTTTATTGTGAGACACTTAGAAAATTGTGCCGCGCAATACAGAATGAGTGCCAAGGATTGCTGTCATAAGGTGTTGTTTTTCTTCATGACATCACTTTACCACACACTACATATGTGATGTAAAACCTCCTACTGGGATTTGGCTGGGGCGTGTTTGCCCATCCTCCATACGACCGTCACCTTGCGACTTTCATCTGTTCTTATATCTCAAGTCTTTCCTTGGCGATCAACACTTCAACAATGACGAAGAGGTGAAAGAAAATGTTTCCAACTAGTTGAAGACACAGGCAGCAAACTTCTATGAAGAAGGTTTACAAAAACTTGTGCCACACTATGACAAATGCCTGCAAAATTTCGGCAGTTATGTGGAAATGTAGTTAGGGAGTTGTATAATTTTGTGCAATAAATAATTTTTCTGTATCTGTAATTAATTTAATTTTATTACCGAACGGAACTTACTTTCTGGATGTACCTCAAATTATACTCTTAGTTAAAATAAAATTATTTTGATTTATTGTTTGACTTGAAATTGCAGATAATCTATTATTCTTAATTGCCTGATTTTCCTCTATAAGAACACAGTCTTTTAGTTTTATATTTACAATGTATATGCCAAATTTCATTGAGAAAAATAATTAATCGGGGTTTTTAGGTATAAGACCTAAGACCATTAAACTTTATGGTTGAGTTCAATCCCTACTCTTAATTGTTCAATTTTATTTTGTGACTTCTAAAATATTCCTTTTATCAATGAACAATAAGCGTTAGCAACATGGTCTCAAGGCAGCTATTATGACAGACCTCGACAAAAAAAATGGACACTACCTTCAGTTTTGTTTGGTCTTCATTCAGGATATATAACAGAACTAGTGTAGCTGAAACTTTTTTTGACCAGCCTTTTTGGCTTCCAGGAATCCTCAGCCTTGTACAATCCAAGCATCAAACTCTAATGCCTGATAGATGACGTAAAGAAACTAGTTTCAGCCTCACAAAGGAATATTTTTCTTATGACTTGCATACTAAGTCTTTCAGCAAATTCAGAAAATTATTAGTTCTACCCTATGCTGTGCAGTATCATGTCATGAGCTTAAATGAAAATTTTAATTAGAGGAAAAAAAACTGCCCCACTGGTCAGTTTAAGTTTCATCTGCAGTAAAAGGCACAATTATTTCAAACCCCAGCCAAGTACTTCTAATTTTCTAACAAGATGAGTTAGATGCGTGCACTAGAAGATTTACTTTGACAATCCATTGTCTAAAGGGAAAGTACTGTTGCAGATTTAACATTTCTTGACTTTATTAAATCAAAAGGAATACCATATGTTCCTTACCTGAGTAATGAATATTTGGTATTCCATTACATGGACTATAATGCCACTGTCAGCATTGAAGTTTGATGCCAGTGAATCTACATAGAAGTCTTACATCTACTTTTCAAGCTTGTAGTATCATAGACAATGTTAATTATTTTTAAATTTTAAAAACATGTATGAAGTTCATCATGAAGACTTACACGAATGGCAAACCTCAATTGGTCTCATACTAGTTCAAAATCAGCAAATTATTCAACAATATTTTATTTTCTTATATATTCAAAAATTCAGTTTAATATGTTTTTTTTTATAATATTGTTCATTATAAAATTTATAATAAATCAAACAAATTTATTGAAGTGATATAAAATTCACTCTCTTACAGTCATTTAAAACCATATCATTAAAAAATGCATAGAATAATACTAAACTTGACACAATTTTCCAAATTACTTTCAAAAAATTGTTCATTAGAATGACCCAATAAACTGGCAGAATTTGCTAAAAGGACACATTGCACTGAAGTATTAGCAATAAAATAGTTTTTTTTATTTCATTTGTAATACAGTCTTGTTTTACAGAATTTGCTAGTCAACTTCCACATGATGGAGGCGCTTTTTATACAACTGATACCATGGACAGCTGTAGATCTCATTATGCTGCCTCTTGGCCTCCCCTCCTTCATGCTGTGGCACTTTGGTTAAATGCTACTCAATTTAAAGGAGAAAATGCTCAAGACAGATTCCATTTACTCTTTGGTTAGTTAGATTTCTTGCTATATATGGCTGTAATAATGATTTATTTTTGGAGAAATGTTCATCTGAATTACAAATCATTATTAAAATTTATAATAATTTATAATTGTTTATATTACTTTTTTTTTAAGGCATATGCATGGAAGCATTGTGTAGTCCTAGAATGGTTGAGCCACTGGAGAGTGTAATGACTTGCCTTAGAGCATTGTTTACCTTGCTAGACTCTGAATTGCCAAGGCAGATGCTAATGCAGGATAGGTCTCTCAGTATTGAATTATGCAATGTTCTTCACAGGTGAGAGTATTTGTTGCTATTTAACCAGACCTGATTGATCAGATTTAATTATTCTGGTCTGGGATTCAGTCTTGGAATTGGAATAAATAAAAACTTTTTTGTTTACAGGTTATTTTTATTTCTTCAAATTCCAAGACTGAATTCCTGACCAATCCTTCTATATTTATTTATTTGTTTCTATTGTTCTTTATATTCACAACATTTTTTTACTTTCCCTAAAGTCTTTAGGAAATATTAAGTGCAAATCATATAAAATGAATTACAATCTATCTATATTAAATTACATGTAATTGTTTTTTGTTTTTTTGTTTGTGAAAAATTATTTCATGGCCACAAATCACTATAATTTTTCTTTTTTTTTTTTAATATATGGTTTATAAAAACCATTTAGCATAAATAAATTAAATTGCAAATATAAAAGGCTTCTGTCAAGAACTTGCAAAATTGTGGAATATCACACAATCAGTGTAAGAATATTATATGAAAGCACTTTTTTTAGAATTAGTAGTAACTAGTAGGTAAAAAAATTTCCAAAACCTGATCGCCACCCAAAGAAAATGTTGCTGATTGTTTTCTGGAAAGCCAAGGGTGTAGGACATTTAGGGATTTTGAATAGAAGTCAAACTATCTCTGCAGAAGTATACCCCACAATATTGGACCATTGCCGCTCAAATCTAAAAAAAACGTTGATCCCAGCTTAATTAATAGAAAAGGACCACTACTTCTCCAGGATAGTGCTCAGCCACACACTGGCAAATAGACCAAGACTGCCTCATCCACCCTATTTCCCTTACCTTTCACCTACTGATTACCACTAGATCTTTGGACAAGCATTTCAGACAGAAATTTTTCAACAACTGAGGCAGGCTGCTCTGCACATCGAACAAGTTTTTTATCAGCTGTTATTTAAAAAATTTATTTGAGATATACTATTACATTGGAAGAAGGTTATTGATTATAACAGAATATTTTGAATTTATGCTTATTCAATAAATTCAAAANTCAGATCAAATAGGATTTATTTACTGTTAGATGATTTTAGTTGGGCTTCGGTCAAGGTAGATCCAATAAAATACAAATTGAAAAAAAAAGGATTTTTTTAAAGATTATCTGCCAACGTTTCGGCTTACATTGTAAGCCATCTTCAGGGCTATCATGAAGACGAGAGAGGACGTCCTGTCCCTAAGTTCACATTCCCATGACAGGTCTTATTTACTTTTATTTATGTCATTCTTCAGTGAAGCATGGGATATCTGCTAATTGTACACAGCTATTGCGCGAACAATATTTTTATATTTCAAGCATTATGTCTTCTTGTAATAGATATTTTTGAGTAAAATAATTTATTTTTTACATGGTCTGTTATTAGTAGATAAAATTCTGTCATCTCTATCACAAAACATGATGAAGATACGAGAAAAGGTAGTAGAAGAATTATATAGAGCTCAGTGAACGTTCATTATGCAAAATCACAAATTTGATATATTTATTTCTATTTGCTGTTAGAGCAATTCTCATTAAGCAAAAATCAATATACTGTAAAAGGATTTATCAGGTTATAGTGACGTTATAAACCTAGGTCAGATAAATAGGTAACGTCTATTCTCATGATTTTCCAATAATTATTGGAAATTATAATTTGTTCCGAAATTCAGCTCTGATTTTAGGACAGGTAATTGCAAGTATGACTGTAAATTTTCGCTTTAAACAATACATTTCTGCATTGATAATTAATGGGAAATACTGATTTGTACCTGGAAATGATTCCATTTTAGAATTTTGGTAATTTAGTGGAAAGTGCTAAATGGACGTGCGAGCCGATAGATCTGTCGTGCATTGCGTTGCCTTTGTGTGCAGTAGGAATGTGTTTAGTTCCTCACTCGTAGGGGCCTGGCTTGCTAAGACTTACTGCTCCTTTACGCTGAACTTTCATTATTCAAACTGCTTCCCCCCCCCCCCTCACAACTCCACCACCCACGGTGTCCTTCTCAAAAATTATATTTTTCCTCTCAGTCATGGAGATGTAAACTTAAGGACAGAACTTCCTTGATAAAAATGAATGTACTTATTGTATGGCCTGATAATAATCACTCTCTTTGCAAGAGTAGCATATCACTCATAAAAATATGTTGGTTTAAAAATTTTGTGTACAAATTGTACATGCTTCCCCCCCCCCCCTCAAAAGCAATGTTTTTAGGAGATACCCTTCCATTTAAGGCCGATTAAATTGTACAAATTAGCAGGGTTGGCCATCAAGTATTGTGCATAAGAAATAATCATGGTTTTGGCCAGGATGATTAAAATAAAATACTTGTAAATTATTGAGTAATTATTTAATTATTGACAACATTGAGACTTAACTAGTAAGTCATCATTAGGGCATTAATGATGTTTAGAGAGATCTCCAAGGGTCACATCTCAGAATGTAGAACTAAACTGATGTTTAGTCAAACTTAAAATATTTAGTTCGGCATTTTGAGGTGTGAAGATTGGAGATCTCTTTGTACCTCATTATCGCCCTGATCATGATTTACAAGTCAAAACGTTGGCAATAATTAAATAATTACTCAATCATTTTGGAGTATTTTATTATTCTCATCTTGGTTGAAACACAGATTATTTCTCATCTACAAATTAGTTTTGAAATAATCTTCTTTAATATCTGATAAATTATTAAAATTTGTTATCATTCAAGACTAAATTTTTAAAGAATGATTTTGAATTGCTGTTTGTTTTTATTTCGTTTTAGACTTCTTTTGACCCGAGAAAACATTGATGTTCAGCAACAAGTGATGGATGTATTGAGTCAGGTTTTGAAAGCGGCTCAAGAAGATTTGGATTCATTAAAAAAAAAAAAAATTAAAGGTAACCTCTTAGCTGAAAAGATGCAGATAATAGAATAAGAATATTATTTTCTTTAATTATGTTCTATATTTATTGCAATGATAGTTGAAATAAAATAAATAGGCCATTTTTAAATAATTAACACAACGCTCAGTATTCTCTTTTCTATGAACAATCAATCTGATTAGTTTAAAAATATTTGATATTTGAAATAAAATTTTCAAAAAATAATTATCTGCAATTTACTGTTTAGCAATAAAAATATGAATGAATATTAACCACAATGATTATTAAATAAATTCTAAGGTTAAAATTTTTAGCTTGTTTTATCATTTTAGAAAGTCAGTTAAAGGTTAATCAAGAATATATCCCATACAATGGTTTTCTAAATTATGGTTAGAATAATAAAAGTTTTTATGTGTAAAACTAAACATCTGCTTGTTTTATTGATAACTGGTGCAAAAACCAAAAATGACATTGATTAATAGTACAGACGTATACAAATAGTTAATTGGAATAGACTTTTTCATAAATAAATATTTTGTTGCATTATTATTTTTATTCATTTAATATGTTTCCTCTGTTCTGCGTAGAGCTTGGTGGTGGAGCTGATGAAAATTGTGAGGAGGTGGAGAATGTTGGAGAGGGTGGAGCTAATGGAGAGCTGCCTCCTGGGAAGTCACTTGTGTTTGCTGTGCTTGAAGTTTGTCTCTGTCTTCTAGTTGGCCAACTTCCAGCACTAAATCCTAGTCCTCAGTCCATTGGTCCTAGACCTCAGCGATCTCCTCATCCACCACTTGTAGCCAGAGCACTAGAAACTATGGGCAGACTGCCAACTCTTACCTCTCCTCAAGGTAAAGAAAATTACAACTAATATCTGTTAGTTGAATTAACTGACTTTATGATTTTTATTACCTGAAGAAATTTGAGATTCAGTCAGGAATTTAAAAAAAATTAGCATGAAGAATTTATATTCAATTGCTAGATCTAAAATCATTACTGATATGTGTATCATTATATTTAATATAGTTATAACTAGGTTAACAGGGCTAAAGCCTCCATTTATTTTAGACCCATAACTTGGTCTAGGCTAGACAGGAAACAATAAACTGATGCAAAACTTCTTCGGATATTGTTATATATATATATATATATGAAATATATTTGGATGGAGAAGTCATTATCGGTTTAAATCCAATGGGATGGATGGCTTTAAAGAAATAAAAATTGAAAATTGGTAACTTCTCCTGTAATTAATAGTAGGCCAACATTTATATTGATTAATGTTTAAAATATTTAATTATATCTCTTATTTTTCGTGCAATTTTCTCAGCTATTCAACTAGTATAAAAGTAGGCTTATAATTAAAAATAAAGTCTCTCTAAACCAAGTTATTTTTTGAAGAAGTTAAAATGTTAATAAAAGTTATAGAAGTATTGACTGACCATGGTGCATTTGTACATTTCTGTTTATTCTAATTCTTGTTTTCCTTAATTGAATTTCCTTTTAAAAGCTTCATTATTTTTTCTTACTTGCTTACAAATACGATGTTAACTTTCCTTGTAGCTTTGTATTAGTTTTTGTGAAAGCTTAATGTGACATTATGTTATATATTATATAGATAAAAATTGTATTATTGTTTTCAGGAGGAGTAGCAATTTTACCTACAGTCCTTTACCTAACAACAGGTGTGCTCCGAGAGTGTGGGTGCAAGTCGCCAGCTGGTGGGGAAGTGACAGGTGTCCTCCATTGTCTGAGAGCTCTTTCCTCTCACCCATATGCTACCCATCCCTCAACTGCCACTCAATGGAAGGCCCTTCTCCAAAGTGCTCTTGCCAAAATCATAGACCTGTCCAAAACAGGTAAAATTGTATATTTTATCTTACTTAATTATCATATAAATACCATTGGAGTGCTAAACATTAAAAGATAAACTTATTTCTCTGGATCTCTCCTCTTTCAAATTTGACTATAAAACTTGGCTCATATGAATAACAGCAATCCACTTAGACAATTTTTAAAAATTGTACTGAATATTGTCTGTATTGAAGATTTTTCCTTATTTAATATTAGTTGAAATTTTCAAATCCTTAGATATATATGATAATACTTTATTAGCATTTTAATCCTTCCCATAGTCCCTGTGGTCTTTTGGGCAAAATAAAATGATAAATATACTTACATTAATCAAAAATATATATAGTAAAGTTATTTTTTTCATATAAATGCATTGTTCTGGTTCATAGGAATTCCTTAGATAAAGAATTTTGTAGTTTTATATACCAAGGTGACAGTTTAAGTCCACTGGCCCTATGGTAGTATCACTTTACCTCCACTTAAAAATTTTAATGCGAGATTTGGAACCACTTAGTCTTCACTCTAAATGATGTATCATCATAAGTATGTATACTTATAAACTATTTGCTCAACATGTATTGGTTCATATATTTTTTCAGTGAAAGTAGTTCTATAACTTTTCATTTATAAAATCCAAAATTTTGAATAAGACAAGTTTTCTTTTATTGCATTTTCTACCTACAAAGTGCTAGGCCACAAGTATACAAGCATTTATATTTTTGTCAAAATGAAATTGAATTCCTTAATAATTACCATTTGTTTATCTTGTTATAACTTTATAAATAATAAATAAATTTTAATGTATGCATATTAATTTGAATGGTATAATCATTTGTTTACTTGTTGCAAAAGTGCTTTTATTACACCAGTTGTTAGTTATATATTAATATTTCTATTATTTTCAGGTACAGATAATGATGGTGAAGATGCTCGATTAGATGAGGTCACAATGATGATGTCGATAACTATATTTGTTCTCCATGCTCCCTCTGAAGTTGTTTCTGCACCGAACCTTCAATACCCCTGTATCAACCACTTCCGAAGATGTATTCAAGGGGAAAATATTCAGGTGGGCAATTTAAAGTATTATAAAATTTTGAAAAGAATGACGCTATTGATGTGTGCATCTTGGTCCTTAGAATGATCTAAATGTTACAAAAATAATACTTATAGTGATATAATTTTAAAAATTCCCTTCAATATGTTTTCTTATAACTCCTGCTGTCTCATGACTACTTCAAGATCACTAAGCACATACCTCTCTGTCTACCTCTTAAAGAACAACTGTTGAGTAATTGAACATCCAATATTATGGTAATCCTCTCTATAAACTCCAATAATCTTATTTGCAATGCTTTAAAAAGGTAAGTTTGCCTGCCTCATCCCTACTGATCTTTCTTAGTTCTCTCTTATAAGTGCAGTTTCACACATCTCTCTACTGTGGGTTCATTGATCCAATAAGGAACTTTAATTCCGAAGCATCCACATTTCCTCATTGATTGTCTCTTTGCTCTGTTTTTATGTGGGAATTAGCTTTCAGGTGAGTAGTGCAGGTTTGGGCTGATATGCAATATTCAATTCAGAAATTCCTTAATACTGTGAACTATCTAAGTTTTTTTAATCCTTTTATAAATATTACATCATTGTCACTTGCCTTACCAGTCGCAAAAGTGAAGTTTATCATTTACAGTAATTTCCCCATTTTCTGAAATTTTTTTCAATGTTCTTCAGTTTCTTCCAACTTCCATATTAAGTGAAGTTTCTCCTTCTGCCAATAGGTTTCCTTCACTTAGTTTCTTCTACCAATTTAACACTGGGCAGTTCTTGAATGACATGAGCATTATCTTTCTGTTTTTATTTTAAATGTTGAATTTGGCTTACAATGTTAGCCATGACAAAGAGCATTATCATTGTGTTTTAATTTTTAACTTTCCATTTAAAATTGAATTCATGATCATCCAAATTATTTCTAGCAGTGTGGGTTTTTGCCTAGCTTCTATTCTATTTATTTTTGCTGACCTTAATCTTGCTTTTTTTTTCTTTTATGCCCACCTGTTCATCACTTTACTAATAATATGCTTACTACGAAACAAAATTAAGACCAGTATACATATGTGTAAATTAATATGTAAATGGTTGAAGAAGTAGTTAGAGCACAAAGTGTTAATAATAAACCTAATTTTTTTCAAAATGTACATCTTTAATTATTCATCAACATTTTGGCTAACATTGTATGCTTTATTCAGAGATATTAAGAAAAATACAATGTCAAGAGAAGAGATAAAAAATAAATAGCCAAGAATTAAAAGAGAAAACTTTTTCTGGAAAATATATGAGGGTACATGAAATTGTAGTATATCATGGAGGGACCACATGTGTTTGTCTGTGTGTGTATATTTAATTATGAAGGTAAAAGGGTGTTATTTTCAAAATGGAGAAATCTGAAAAAATTCAACAGGATAGTGGCTAGCCAATTGAGCACTAGGCATAGTATAGATAAAATTAAAGTTAATGTGCACACTTTTGGATAGTAGGTGTTTATATTAATAAAGTCAAGTGGAAATTGTAGTTAAGTTGTCAAAGTCGAAGTAATGTGAAGTGCTTGTTTTCATGTATGTGGCAGTTTCATTTATTTTATTAATGGCATTTTTATGTATATTGATTTTATGGAAAATAGAGTTCTTGCTTTGATTGATATATGGTCTATAAATCTTAAGATATCAAAAACCAAATTTCCCAATCTATCCTTATTTTAAATACCATTTATTCATTATTCAGATTTCTTCATTTTGAAAACAACTCCTTCCTTCATATTACCTTTGCCTTCATGATTGTAGGCGATGTGTATATTTAAAGGGGTGTATTAATTATTCATCATTAATAAATTTATTAACTGCTAACACAATAATTATTTTTAAAAAATTGACTGTTTTATTAAATTCAAGATTTCAAAGGACTGTAAATGATTTGATTCTAGGTAATATTTACCAATAATATAATCCCTTTAGAGCATTCCTTAAGCTTGATAAATCTCATTCAACCTCTCTCTCTCTCTCTCTCTCTCTCAAAAAAAAAAAAAAAAAAAAAAAAAAAAAAAAAAAAAGCCTCAGTTTAGTTATTTGTTTCAAAGAAGAAACACGACGATGATGAGTGGATATGATGGTATGTAAGAATGAGTTCCTGTGTGTTTTTATCTTAATCTATGGGCTTATGGGTGATTTTATGGAATTAATGTATGAATTCTATAGGTTAAATTAGTGTAAAGAATTTGATGTTATATGTATGCATTGTGTGATTTTGTTACAGGTTTATTTAGGTTTTGTCTCTATATATTAGATGGATGTTGTTTTTTTTCACAGAGGGAGCTAATATTGATCAAACTTGTTAGAGAGACTCCATAAATAGGGACTTTAAAATGGCCTAGGCCAAGTTATTGTTTTTGAATGAATTATAATTTAAGTGGAAATTTTTTGTGGCTTTTAATTTTGAATGCATTGTTTTAAAAAAAAATCATTTAAATGTATTTATTAGCACAATGCGAAATAAATAATTAAACTATTTATTTCTATGCATCATGTTTTTGAAGAAGTTACATTAATTTTCAGGTCAAACTAAAGTGTGTACAAAGCCTAAAAACAATATTCTCAAATACAGACAAGAAAGTTTGTACGGGGTATGTTCATGCATTGGCACCTAGACTTTTGGAACTGCTACACAATAAGGCTTCAAAACAGGTTTCATCAGATGTTGAATTATCTCTAACGCTGGAAATTATTTCTGCTTGTGAAGCCCTCATACATCTTGCTGAACCTAAACACCGTAAGTTTACGTTTTTTGTTCAGTTGGTATTAATCTCATAATTATGTCTGAAAAAAATATTTTATTTTCATTTTAATATATGGAATTATTTTCAAGTGATATAACTTGAAAAATAGTAACTGTTCTTTATACATTATACTGAAAAAATAATGCATAAAGAATAGTACAGGTTAAAATATTAATAATTATTTTAGTAAAATATATTTTACACATTTTTTGTTCAAAAAATTTTGATCAATTTTAATACTTAATATTTTCACATTTAAAAACTATAAATCCTTTAGGCTTATATATTGTTACAGTTCCTATTTTTACTATCAACAGGGATATTTTCATATATCCTCTATCTCTCTTTGCTGTTAATCTTATTATTCATAATTACTAATCATATTACTAATTACTATGTAAAATGGGCTAAAGGTTAAAATATATAACTATTATTTTTAGTGAAATTTATTTTACTCTATTGGCTTTGCCTCGTATACTGGCGCCTCTTCAAGAGCTTACAATAATATTTTGTATAAAAATGAGTTACATTAGTAAAGTAGAACTTTCTTTCTCATGTCATAACTGAAAACTGTCAAGAAATAAGATGAGTTGCTGGAAAGATAAAAAATAGCAATGCCAAAACTCATTTGGCAGAATTAAGGATTATTAACTGCGACTAAAAAAAACAAAGTAAATAATATTTACCAAATAAATTGAAACGCTTTTGTGTGTGTAGGTGCATGCATGTTTTTGTGGGAACCTTCTCAAAAACTAAAAAAAAAAAAAAAAAAAAAAAAAGAGGCATTTTACTGCCTCAAAAATAATAGATAATAAAGAGGATAAAACTTTATCAGAGTAGATAAATTATGAATTTAAAACAAAAAAAATATATTAAGTTTTCAAAAAGGTAAAAATCATTAATAAGAAAGAAATAAGAACAGGTGAGAGAAAGAGTTTAGTGAATACACAAAAAGAAAAAAATTGCAATGAGGAAAATTTTTGGGGAGACTTTTTTCCCTTCGTCAGTGAGGAATGAAGAGAGACTGGGGCTCTTTAAATTTANTCCAGAAATAATAACTACAGAACAAAAAAGTATTCTAGAAAATATTAAGTGAAGTTAAAATTTTATTTTCTAATTGAAATATTATAATTAAATGAAAATTACCACCAGTATCCATGTAACTATAATAAAATTCTAAAATTCATGTGTTTAAAGAAAACATGAATCATTGATAAAGGTGTATGGATCATCACCTGCCTGACCTTACTTCAAAAAGTGTTAGGAGTCTACAAAGCTAACAAATATTACAAAAATAAAGTCAATTTTTTAAAAGAGCAGGATTTTAGATAGCATGCACAAAGTATATAAATGAATAAGTTAATTCTGCTTGTTTTAAAATAAATGAAATGTGCCCTAGTTCATATAAATGAATCCATGTTAGATAGTTTTTCGTTTCTCACTTCCTCTAGTCCTCAAAAAAATTCAAGGAGTAAATTATTCTTTATTAATAATTTTATCTTTGGGATCCCAGTTTTGAAAGACACCCAACATACCCTACCCATCTACTAAGAAGACACCAATCATATCTACCTAAAAATAGGGATGAACAGGCAAGAGATTATATTGTTAAGATGGGGGACCTCAAAATGAGGTAAATGTCTAACAAATACTAACATTCTTATTGATTGTACCTTTTCAGAATTTGACTTGCCAAGAGTTGGTTGACCGTGGTTATCACTGAGGATGTGAGAGTCACAGGAGTAAAAAATCAAGACTAAAATTCCAACTGTTTCGGAATATTTAATTCCTTCTTCAGGGCCTTCATATTAACAGAATATAAAAGACCAGTCATATGATTAAAATGCAAACAACTATTTAAAAATACAATACTTATAGTCAGCAATTAAAAATTAAAATGGATAATACAAAGTCGGCAACTCTATTACCTCTATCCAACAACCTAGGCCAGACTAGTTGCAGGTCCTGACTGATTTATCACATCCCAGCTGTCCTTATCTCTTCTCCCACCTTCCCTTTCACTCTGGGCTGCTTGTCTACATTTGTGCTTCTTTGCTCCCCCTGTCAATTTTATATCATGTCTATAATTAAAAGTATTACCGGAATTACCTGACAACAAGTACCGCTTTGTAAAACTTTCTATGTTTCTTGTACTTTTCCCGTTCAAGAACCTCTATTATCTACTTAGAGATCAATTGCAAGTACATTCTCACTTACATATTCAGATAAGGAAGTGTTATTACTTTCCTTCCTGACATCCAGCGAATGTTGCCCTACTCTTTTACCCAAACATTGGCTCATCTCACCATAGACCCCACAACAGTCCGTGCATTTTGCATTGTAAACAATTCTATTAGTTTGTTCTTTTAGTTCATGGATCTTTCAACTTGGGGTAAAGATTTTTGAGAGAGTGAATATTCTTGTAGGCAACTTTAGTCTTGGGGCATTCTCTCGATATGGGCCTTTTAATTTTCTCGGATACCCGACGTATAAATGGTGACAACAGAATTTTCTAGGAGAGCATCTTTTCTTGTCTCTCCCTTAGGCTATTATTGTTTCTCAACCTACTGGTCATTTTTCAAAATATCAGTTCTTCGGTACGATTTGTACAATTTAATTTTTATTTTCCATGTTAGGTCCCTTCATAGATGAAAATTCTTCTAATTAATCCGGCCAAAAACATTACTTTTTGGCTGAAAGGGTGGTAGGACCAGAAATGTATAAGTTATAGCTTGGCATACCACTCAGTGGTCAGCAATCCTTTTTCATGGCTCATCAAGACATAGGCCCTTGCACTAAAAATTGTTAAATTATATGGAAAACTGGTTTGTCCTCATTTAACTATAAGCTAAGAATATTTTATAATGATAGAAAATAACAAAGCAATTGAATGTTAAAGAATATATTTATATCCGTTGAGTTTTACTTGGAAATTTTAAAGAAATACTTATTTCTATTTTCTTTAAATTTTCATTCTGTAATTGTGGTATATGTCAGGATAGTTGCTATTATTATTATTTAGAACTTCTGAAATTTATAAGAACTTATATTCAACAAATTTTTTTCTTTTTTTTGCTTTCTAGGAGAGTTGTTACAAGGCAAGTAAAGTTTAATTTTTTTTTAAAGGTTTTTCAATGATGTGATTTGTAAATAATTAATAGCTTGGAAAGTTAAATGTATGCTGTAACTTCTTAAAAACAACCTCTATCATTACAGGAGTTCAGATGCTGAAGCTACTAGTACCAGAGTTGGTGGACTGTCTTTTAGAGGGTCCTGCTTTGAAAGAAGCAAATAAATATTGTAGAACTTTGCACGATCAAAGTCTCCAATGGCTTAAAAAGATAGGACCTCAGTATCCTCAGGTAAGATCTTATTAACAGCTTGCTTATACTGAAGAAAATATAATTATCTTGTCCCTTGAAGTGTCCATGGGCATCTTAACCATATAGAGAGACCTCTTGATAATATCGGGATTAAATGTTTTAAAAATGTATTGACTGAGTAATTATTAATTAATAACTAATTCGTAGATGCTATTGACATCTTGTATTGTGAGTCGTTGTGAAGAAAGTAGCCAGCAAAACTTAAAAAAAAAAAATGAACAAAAATAGTAATTTTTAATCATTTAAATAATAATACATTTTAATGCTTTTTTTAGAATAATAATAAAATTGCTTCAAAGATAAATAATTATAAAAGTAATAGTAGATGTAAAATACTGGTGTGGGAGTAGTGGTGTTATGAGCATAGATACTGCATGTGTTGGACTTCATTGAATAACAGCTGCTTACCAAACCCCTTTGGGTAAGCAAGAAACTGTTGCATAGGTTATGATACAGACATTTTAATGGAGAAGTGATACAGATCTAGCATTTGTTTCAAACAGGAGCTTCCTTGTTCTGACAAGTCCATGCATTTGGTTGAAAAGGTTTCATCTGAGATCTTTTTAAGTCAAAGGACAAGCCTTTATAGTTGATATTCAGCACAAAAAATTGATTTATTAAATTTCGGGATATTGATTAATTTGAGCTCAAGACTAGGGTTCTTCTCCAGATTGGCAATGAACAGACCCTTGCTAGACATTCCCAAGCACTTCTAGTTCAACAAGGACTTTTACTTCATAGAAAAAAGCTAATAAGTTGTATTTGCTGGTTGATGTTCATTGAGAATTTACTAATAAATTGTAATTGTAAAATTTGTCTGAGACAAGTATTGATAGGTTTTTGTTCAAATGGATAAACAAAGACCTTATGGACATGGATATGGTTAAGTTCAAACCCTTAAGAAGTAGCCTGATAAGTTTCATTATGTCACACTAATAGGCTCTTGAAAATAAAACTTAAGGGTACATATGCCTTTTTCCCACTGCTGGAGTACTAAGCTAATGCAGGAAAAATAGATCTCCATGAGTAGAGCTAGTTGAGTAAGATAGTTGCTATCAGGCTTTTTTTCTGTACCACTTCAAAGATATCTTCAGTTCATTGTAAAGACCGCTTGTTATTCTTTTTGGTATTTTATTTACTATTTATTTTATTTGTGTAATAAATGATACAAAGACATCTGAGCCAAAGCAGTATTAGGAAAGCATCTAATAATAATAATCTATAATAATTTAAGCCCAGAAATTAAGTTGGAAGATGGTTGCATTTATTAGGCAACAGATTAATTCTTTTGGATTTAGAGTTAAAGTTCATTTCAAATTTGCCAAAGAAACATTCGGCTACCTTGAGCTTCAATCCATTTCTGTTCATTCCCTTGAAGACTTATGTAAGACTTAACTTTAAAAGAATAAATTTACATCTATAACTTTTGTAATCCTGTTCATTGATTAATCATGACAAATCAAATCGGAGCTCAAGGAGTAGCAAATAATATCATTAACCTGTTATAATTGAGAATGTTCTCTCATAGATATTTTAGTTATAGTCGCTTATTTTCTCTACAAATAGGAGTTGAATAGTAACTATTCTTATTTATTTAACTGTCATAAAGATACCCCTCCAAATTATTTTCTTAACTTACTAGGGTTTTATTCCCCTCGCACAACCCAGTTGTCTTTTATCCCTTTTCTCACCAGTTAACTCTTTGATATATTTCAAGACCTAACTAAATACAATGAAACATTTCCAGGAGTTTAAAGCTATCATGTCTGAATCGAGTGATATGAGGAGTCGATTGGAAACTGCCATTAGAACCCAAGAAACTCGTAAGAAAGACACGTATGGGACCAAGCCTCATCAGCCACAGACTCTGCCTCAGGAACCAACTATTAAGCTGAAGACTGACTTCAGAGACTTTACATCTTCATAAAAGTAATTGATCCATACATTCTTCAAAATAATTAAAGTAACTTATGTATAGCACAGAGGATTTATGAAATTAATTTCCAAAAGCCATTTTTGGCTTTTAGATTTTTATACTTCCGGCATATCTTATTTAGGAAAGTTTTATTTCTGAGCATTTTAAGTTGTTTTTCTTATTTTGATTGCAATAAAATTATATTTTAGTTTTCATAACATTCAGTTTTTTGTAATATAATGGTGCAGAATATATCTGACTTATTTATTGGTGTTCTAGTTGTTTTTTTTATAATTTTTTTTCCTATTAAAGTAAATTGTAATATGCCAGAAAATCATTCAAGACAAATGCTCACTTGTGATTTGTTCATTTTCATTCTATATTTGAAGTTTCATACTCAAGAACATATAAGTATAAGCTGATTTAGCTAAATCCTGCCACTTATGGTTTTTAAACATTTATTTTAAAGGGGTTGCATACAATATTTAAATTGTTTTAAGCTTCTTGAATATTCTAACTTATTGTTACTGTATTCCTGAATATTATAAAGTTATTGTTATCATATCTGTAGATAAGATCAGTAGCTCTGATGTGAACAGAGGGCAAGTGTTTTTGATATAAATAAACTTCTGGCTGACCAAGGTCAAGCTATTGCCTGAATATTGATTCTTCCCTAGGTCAGTAATCAGGTAGATTTTATGCCTTTTGGGTAATACAAGTATACGCTTGTGTGGTAATGAAGTTTTCTATGGAATAAGATTGACTTGTAGTCTTGTTTTTATATGTTCATGCACTCATATACCTCATCTCTAATGCCTAAGCAAATTCTATGTTAATATTGCATAGTCTAAGTTTTGCTCTCTTTTATCAATTGGGTTGTCAGTGTAAAAGTCTGTAAGCATTAATTTAAAAATGTATTTCTCATACTGCTGCCTGCAGCTATATAAAATTAAGTAAAAAGTATTTTGTTTTGGAAAAGTATTACAATAGGTTCATTCTTTAAAATAAAATTTATAAATAATAAATCATTTTTAAAAGTGCTTAAATTATATATTTAACTTTTTCTGTTGAAATAAGGTAATTTAAATTTTTAAAATTAATTTTTGCTCAAATTATTTGTAGCTTTAATTGATATATAATGGACTTCCTATTTTTTTTTTAAACAACAAAATTTATCCATTGTTTTTCAACAAATCACTTAAACATTAGAAATACTTATTAAATGTGAATTCATTTGCTCAGTGGTCTTCAGGAAAAGTGGCATATTAAAAGTTTGGGTTGGCTAGGTGTATTATAAAATAAAATTGCCAGTAAGTTTGTTTGTGGTGATCTAATTGGAAGAATTTTGTATAGACTGAATAACTTTATCTGAAGCTTAAGATTGACATTAAAGTTTAAATTATTATTTGTATAGTTGAGTATCAAAAATGTAATCTTTTTGTTAACTATTAGCACCACAAAGGGAAGAAAAATAATATATATATAA
>KZ807358.1:72472-96265 GCA_000696205.2 Oncopeltus fasciatus | reverse complement strand
TTTTTTTTTTTTTTTTTTTTTTTTTTTTTTTTTTTTTTTTTTTTTTTTTTTTTTTTTCTTAAACAGGGATTTAAAATAAACCTAACGACTTACCGCCCTGCCTAAAAAAAAATTAGTTAAATCAATAAAAGATAGTACCATCTTTTATAATAATACAGTACCGTATTTTTCCCTTCTTAAGAAACAGTGCGCTTTCTCCATTAAAATTTGCTTCACTTGAAAACTTTGTCTTGCATCAAATATTTCTTCATTTATTTAGTTTAGCGAAATTTTAAATTAATCACTAACAAAAGAGCGAACTATGCCAATATATCTTCGTCCCTGTATATCTGAAAATGAATAATTTGAATTTATTATGTGAATGAAGGAATCCACAACTAAATTCAGGATATCGATGGCTTCTTCCATGAAGCTATCACACGATCCAAATTACTGATTTTGAACTAATATTATTCAATGATATTTATAATTTAAAACAACCCCCTTCATATATCTTAAGTCACAATCAAAGTTGAATCCAGTAGTGTTCAAATTAGTTGGTGGAACATAAAAAAAAATTTACTGCAACTATCAGTGATTGTTGACTTGTTTTCCAACCAATTTGTTTGGTATAATCAGGTCTCCATGCTCGTTAATGCCCTTTGCATCATATAAATTGATGGATTCAAGCTCATCCCTTGATATCTTCATCATTGAGTTGTTACCAGCTTGCAGATATTTCAACGAAGCAGGAATGAAAAAATAAATTTTTGGGAGAAAAAAAAAAGATACTTGAAATAACAGTTATATTTGATATGAACAAATAATCTACAAAATACACTGTTAAATAATTTTAATGGGATATATTGCACGTAAACGTATGTTGAGCGAGAATAAAACTCTCAATATAATGAAAATTTCAAAACTCTTTAATTTTAAATGTTTAAATAAAACAACTGATTGCACTTATAATATGGCTGTTCAACTAAAAAATAATAATAATAAAATAACAATAAAAATTAGAAAAACTTTGGCTTTGCCACAAACTAATTATCATTAGAAGCCATGAGGTCATTTTGCTGCCCATCATAATTAATAACTTTTATTATAAGTCAAATAAAACTAACAAACTATAATAACAATTATTTATTGTAAACTATGAGAGCACATTGCAAGATGCACGCTGTGCAGTATGTAATTTTTAAAATAAATAAATTAAAAAAAAAAATGATTCATCTAGTAACTTTTGAGTAACTTAACACTAGCAGCACGTAGATATTATTCTTAGGTGATTTTAGTTGGGGTTCGGTCAAGGTAGACCAAAAAAAACACAAATTTAAAAAATACATTTTTTTTAAATTTGTGTTTTTTTGGATCTACCTTGTCCGAACCCCAACTAAAATCATCTAAGATTAAGTGAGATGTGTTCGTCCTCTGCCAACCAGAGCGCTCAAATCACACCAGAGCTTGTGGCTTTTGCCCAGCACCCCATCTACATCCCCACCATCTCTCGAACGAGCAAGCTCCCCAACCCCAGGACCTCCACTACCCAAGCCCCAATTATGTAATTATAGTCTTCTTCCACAAAATAACGAAGTTTATTGTTTTAGGAATATTTAAATAAAGAATTCATACTAAGTGATAGCAATATTGATTGATTATTCTTATGTAGAGTTAGATTAAGTTCGACATTGCGGTAATTCTTAAAAACTCATATATAATTGTAATACAGACAGATTTATCATTTAATAGATCTCTCATATTGGGTGGTAATAGCAATTTGTTTCCGAGCTCCTGATAGCCTCGGCAGTCTCTAAGAATAATAAATATTTAACTGAAATATAGACACCACAGATTCGTCATATAGGTCTCGGATCCCTTCCGAGGGGTTTCCCCCAAGCTTTAACAAATCCCATGCCTCTTTCCAGTAGTTTTTGATTCCAAGCTTAACAGCAGAAATTATGTCATTGGCTGGAACTTTGTTATATTCAATAGCTTCTCTACTGACAGCTTTAAAGAGCTTGTCTACTATGTCATTTTCTCTGATTCCCATATGTCCGGGTATCCACATAAACTTTCCCGCCATTTTATTTTTATTTATTTCATTAATTTTATTAATAACTTCATTGATAATAGAATTATCTGAATACAAATGTCTTATAGAAAGTAATGCACTTCGAGAGTCAGAGCAAATCACTAATCTTGAATAGGAAGGCATTATATTTATAGCTTTATTTATGGCAATTCATTTAGCCATGAAATTAGAGCACAAAGGGGATAAAGAAAACATATAACTTCTCTTCTCACTAAATATGACTGATCCATCTGTGAAGATATAAGACGTGCTTGGTGAGTTCAATTTTATTCTTTTAAATTCATTTCACTATAAATATGGTGGAGTGTCTTTTTTATGATATTTAGCTAAACTGAAATTAAAATTTAGTGGAGCCAAAATCCAAGGTGGAGTGGACAGCTGATTAATGGATATTATGTTTGGGTTATTATGCCATGATTTTGAAAGGTCTATAGTATGTGTCTTCTCCAGGCCTGGTCGAAGGCATATTCTATATCAAGGGCAACACCCATCAAATCAACTTATTTTTATTTCTAAAAGCCTCAATTATTCAAGTTTTTAGAAGCACAAGGTTATCATTTGTAGACATTCCTCTAAGAAATCCGCTTTGCCATGCTCCCAGAGAAATTATTTTTCTCTATGTACCAGTCGAGTCTATTACGCAGTTTCTCCAGTAGTTTACTTAATGAATTAGTAAGTGCTTTAGGGCAGAAATTTTTAATAGAATTGGTGTTTTTCCTCCCTTTGGGACTGGAATAACAGATTTTTTTCATGTTTAGGGGATAATACAGGTTGGATAAATTTTATTTCCTCTTTCAATTTCCACTGGGTAGGACAATTTTTTTAGTTTTTGAGAGAAAATCTATTGAAATAGGAAAAAGATCACTTCCATATGTGTCGGACAAAACTCACTATTTTAAATTGGGTCCAATGGAAGAAGAAGAAAAAGCTATGTCAAGGGACGAGAATGAACCAGTTCTAGAGCATAGATGAGATAAGTAATTAAGAACTATTACATTAGTATCTAGAAAATTTTTAATTATTCTTCCTCCAGAATTAGGCTGAGAATTATTCCATAGACCAGAACTAAAATTATATATTTATAATTAATAAATACATAATTTTATGGCTTAATGAAAACTTGTATAACGGACTAGTTTGTTATAATATTTCAGACTAGAGTATACTAGAAACTAACTTAGGTTTATATTAGCTCTTGTTATTGAGTAATTATATCAATCACATATATTTAAAGATATATTTTTAAAAGTAAATATATTTAATTAAGTATTATTAAAACTTTTAATGTCTCTCTTTCCTTAATAAATTTTAATTAAGTATTCTTAATATTTATCTTTCATCTGAGCTCAGAAACTGTTTATTTTATTTTATTTTTTTTTTTATTACAGGATTTAACACACCAGAGGATGTAGATGATGTTGATTGAGATGAAAGGGGCCTTTTGGCCATATTGTTGTTTTTTTTTTGTTTTTTTTAATAGGAAGTTCCGATTCTTTAGACTTTTCATGAATCATCATTTGACAGTAAAGCATTTATCATTATCAGGTTCAAATGCTTCATTAGCAAAATTTAGTGCACTTTCAATTGAGTTAATTTTATTAGTTAAACCAGCAAATATATTTAAAAGTTTCTTTATCTCTGTGCCTAAATTATTATTATTTGCAGCTGTAGCGGCAGCCTCAGCATATGAGACAGTCTGGCTCATAGACCAGCTATTTTTTGATTTTGCCATTATTACTACTTGTTAATATGTGACTCGTTCTGAACACCTATTTTTTTCTATTTCTTTCTCTTGGATAAACGTTGGGAAAGTTTAGACCTACTCCAGGCAGAGTGCCACGTTTCTCTACAATTTACACATTTTTGTTCTGGGGTAAATACAGTATTTTCATGATTTAAACCACATTTCCCACAAAGTTTAACATTGCAATTATCATTATTAGCATAATGCCTAAACTTAAAGCAATTATAGCATTGCTTAGATAATGGCTCATAGGGTCTAACCTTAACACTTATAAAGTCTAAATTAACATATTCTGGTAAACTACATCGCTCAAAAGTTAATATCAATGTACTTGTATTTTAATTCCAAGCACATTTATAATACTCCATGAATCTTCACTAGTCTCTGTTCCAACATTCAATTTCTTTTTCAGAACAATTGCTTAGCTTAAAACAAGAAATCACTCATTAAAAACTTATGAACAGTAAACTCAACCGATATATTTTCTTATGTTTAAATAAATACTAATTTTGCAAGTTCTTTCGGATCATTTATTTCTAGCAGCGCAGAACAATTTCTCAGAAATTTGATTTTATAATTGGGGCATAACTTATAACAAATCTTTAAATCTTAAAAGTGCTATAATTATATAAGGTTTTGTTATCAATGTCATATTTAAGGGACATTTTTTAGTGAAATTTTTATTTTGACTATATAAGGCACAAATACCTGGGGGTCACGGTTCGTGAACATTAATTTTCATACTTAAGAATAAAAAATTAACTTCGGTTTAAAAAATAAAACTTCTAAGTGCAAAAATTATTTTAAACGAAGGTAGAGAATAAATGGTACTCCCTGCAGGATAGAAGGGAACTCACTAATCCGCAGGAGCTGTAGATAAAATACATCCGCTCACTATCAGAGCTAGAGCGATACAGTTTTGAATGTTAACTATTTATAAAATAATAATAACTATAACGTAACATTTACTATTTGTCACATATAAGTAATTACACAATCCTTATTTATTTATTGTTATTATGCAATTTCAGTTAACTTACCAAGAGACAAATAAATCGGTAACTGGAACAAAGTCTCCTACAACTGCACACCAATATATAACTCAACTATTGCAACCTACCTTATATATCAATGTGACCATAGTCAGTATAATAGCACTTTTAATAAATACAAATATATTCATATTTTATAAAATAATCATAATACATAAATAAATATATAAAACTGAAAAAGTCATTCGTTAATTACATTATCTTACTAATCCGAAAAAGTATAGGGCTTATAAAGATATCGGGACAAAGCGAAGAATAAAAATATAAATAAAGCAATATATATATTTTAAGTAGTATAGAAAATTTGTGAGAAAATAGTCTTTTTATAGAGGAACTTATTTGGGGACCAAAAATGCACTTGAGTGATTATGAATTTAACGAAGGGTCCTGAACAATGAAATATCACTATCATACCTTCTATTATCCGTCTTCATTGGTTTCTGCAAACCATTTTCTGTTGGCGAGCGCTTTCGGACATTGTCCATCTTCGTGGCCGAATACATGTGTTCACTGTCACTGTCTGTATTCAACTCCACGAGGGGCCACGAAGATGGACAATGTCCGAAAGCGCTCGCCAACAGAAGATGGNTTAATTTTTTAATATACAGAAAACAAATTTCGCACTCGATTTTCATTGAGTATTGATGGAATTCATTTTTGGTTGAAATAAAATGAGAGAAAGTTCTATGAAGACCGTATAATAATCGTATTATCTTGTCATTTGAGTTACGAAAGAGTGATAAAACATAAAAAGTGAAAAATTTAATTTTTTAATATTCATTTACTATAACATTTTTATAAAAAATGCTTGTTAAGAAAGTAAGTAATCTGCTTCTTCATTTCCACAAATAGCCTGGTATCCAGATAAATATCATGCAAATAGATTATAATACATTTTATTATTATTTTATATTTTTAAATGTAAACTGTTTGAATTTGCCGTCAACCTAATCTAAGATTTTAATAAAATTATTATCTACGATCTTTACTTATACATTTTCTACAATTACATATTATTCAGGATAAACTGTAAAGCAATTATTAACATCAAATAAAATCGATACTATGAGATAGATATGCATCGGTTTAGGCGATAAACATCTATGTTATTACGCCCGATACTATGAGGTTGTGCTTAATAATTGAGAAATGTATAAGATTAAGATTGACCAAATAAAAATTATATATCTATTACTTTCATTCACAATTATGTAAAGCAATTAATAGGCCAAAAATATATGGGCTGGAGCATATTGGAGTGCTTTTCATGTACTATGTATTTTTAGCTTTTCTATTTTTTATTTATAATATAGAAGCTTGTCCTGAGCCATGGGGGTTTAAAAAAGGGTGGCAACCTGTAGATAGCCCCTCCCTCCAATGACCCTAAGTGGTTGCAAGGGAGGCTAACGCAGCAAAAAAAAAGCTTTTCTATTGTTTGGGATAACGAAGGTTACCAAGCATTTAGTAGTGTAAATACCAATGGCCAGAAGACGTAAAAACTTCTGAACTGAAATATCTACTACAGCATGTCACCGTTTATTTTTAGAAAATGAAACTTGAAAATAAGCTAAAAGTTGAACATGGATAGATTATAAGTCATCTGAGTTTAAGATGACAAGGTTTTTTTAAATTTTCCTGCTATATAATCTATTTAGGAATCAACTGTAGTTCAAGTGTACCCAATTTAATTGAAAAATATTAACCGGTTTTCTATGATGATGACTCAAAATAATAAAATATATTTTATTACATAGATATGACTTTATAAGAGCTTAGAATTCAAAGCTTTTGGCACATTTTTTTAAGAAGACCAAGCTAATTAAACTAATCCCATTACAATACTTCTCAAAAACAATTTTTACAAATATGAATAGTGTATAAAATCATTTTTTAATTCATTTTTGTAAATGTACTATAATTTGAATTTACAGTACCAAATTATATTTTGCACACACACGTATGCTGCCTCTGCTTTCTATTGTCCAACATTTTAAAAATAAGTAAAGCAAATAATTCAGTTATTGAACTTAGATCCACAGGCTTTAAAGAATGAATCCGATAATAGCGGTCAGTTGAGGGATATGGAATAAGGTTTTGGAGGATGACCAAATTTAAAAAAATTAAATTAAACATTAAATATTTTTTATTCTTGGAGTAATGGGAAAAAAAACCATTGAAAGGAAATATACAATAGACATTTAGGTATGAAGAATTTATATTATGAAAAATATTTAAGAGTATAACTACATAGATAGAGCACATTATTTTTTAGAGGACTTAATCCATTTTCTTCTCATTGTATTTTTAGGCTTTTAAGATAAAATTATATATTTAATCTTGTTATGTATGTTCACCTTTGATGTAATTAGAAAAATGTGTATAGTTTACCTTCTTAAAGGACGAATATTTCTTTCTTTTTTTTTTTTTTTTCTTAAACAGGGATTTAAAATAAACCTAACGACTTACCGCCCTGCCTAAAAAAAAATTAGTTAAATCAATAAAAGATAGTACCATCTTTTATAATAATACAGTACCGTATTTTTCCCTTCTTAAGAAACAGTGCGCTTTCTCCATTAAAATTTGCTTCACTTGAAAACTTTGTCTTGCATCAAATATTTCTTCATTTATTTAGTTTAGCGAAATTTTAAATTAATCACTAACAAAAGAGCGAACTATGCCAATATATCTTCGTCCCTGTATATCTGAAAATGAATAATTTGAATTTATTATGTGAATGAAGGAATCCACAACTAAATTCAGGATATCGATGGCTTCTTCCATGAAGCTATCACACGATCCAAATTACTGATTTTGAACTAATATTATTCAATGATATTTATAATTTAAAACAACCCCCTTCATATATCTTAAGTCACAATCAAAGTTGAATCCAGTAGTGTTCAAATTAGTTGGTGGAACATAAAAAAAAATTTACTGCAACTATCAGTGATTGTTGACTTGTTTTCCAACCAATTTGTTTGGTATAATCAGGTCTCCATGCTCGTTAATGCCCTTTGCATCATATAAATTGATGGATTCAAGCTCATCCCTTGATATCTTCATCATTGAGTTGTTACCAGCTTGCAGATATTTCAACGAAGCAGGAATGAAAAAATAAATTTTTGGGAGAAAAAAAAAAGATACTTGAAATAACAGTTATATTTGATATGAACAAATAATCTACAAAATACACTGTTAAATAATTTTAATGGGATATATTGCACGTAAACGTATGTTGAGCGAGAATAAAACTCTCAATATAATGAAAATTTCAAAACTCTTTAATTTTAAATGTTTAAATAAAACAACTGATTGCACTTATAATATGGCTGTTCAACTAAAAAATAATAATAATAAAATAACAATAAAAATTAGAAAAACTTTGGCTTTGCCACAAACTAATTATCATTAGAAGCCATGAGGTCATTTTGCTGCCCATCATAATTAATAACTTTTATTATAAGTCAAATAAAACTAACAAACTATAATAACAGTACATAACAACATAATTATCTACACAAATAAAGATTTTTATAACTTAAATTGTTCTTCGTGATATGTAAAAATATAAACAAAATGCAATTCGATGGGCCAGGATCCGATCAAGCGTCTTACTGTTACATATCTCCGCCTTAAAAGAAGAAGATATATTTATATAGTTTATTTCTTGCAAGAAAAATAACTTATTTAAACCTAATTACTTTTCAGGAGAAAATAAATTTACACAATTTGCAGAAATATATAATTTTCTTTGAGATCATTTTTAAAAAATAATAATTAATTGTAGAACTGGAGATATGTATCGTTTTAACCTAAAATTAGATTGCTAAATGTTATTATGTTTGCATGCATTATTTTAGTTATAAATTTAATAATACTGTTTTAATCATTCTATGAACGTGTAGCTCACGTTCAAAGTACTTTACATACAGTTACTTTTTACATTTTATGTAATTAATTGTACAATTTACAATATCCATGTTTCATACATTTATAACAACGCCTAGTTGGCACTTGTACTCCCGAAACACAATGTGCAACAACACAACAGATAAATAGCTTTCAGTTAGTTAATAATGGAACTAAAAATACTTCGAAGCTCCACACATCATACATTTAGTCCGATTTTAAATAAAAACTTACGAGAAAATGTAATATTCACAGTTCGTTAAAGTTCTTAACATTACTATCTACAAATTATTATCGAATCCCAAATTAAGATGGGAATATCAATAAGTGGAAAGCGAATAAAATAATTATATAAACATGGCTAATAATTTGTACAACATATATATACAGTTCAGCCCCCCCTCCCCCCTCCCAAAGGTAGGAAAAGTCTTTTCTACTGAATGGACTACGATGGCGTTGAGTACCAATTCGTGGAATTCTTTAGGGGATCTGTATATACACCGGGACTCGCGGAAGAAGTCTTATTGGACGGGTGGTACAGGTGGAAGCCCGTCCCGGGGGCCGAATGGTGGTAGAACTGTTGATCTAGAGAAGTGGTGGCGTAGTCGAGGGCTCCCGGATGGACGGGGTAGGGCTGCGGCTTCAGAGGGAGGGGTTGTGCAGGAGCCTCGCTCGCCCCGAGGTACTGGTGCCGAAGGACCTCGCTGTAGACAGGGCTTTCGAAGCCGGAATGCACTTGCTGGTTGTGTTTGTCCCTGGGCGACACGGAAGAAGGTGGCGTCATCGCCGAGTGGTAGTCCACCGTGTACCCCCCACCCGCAGAGTACAGGCCGTTCTGATTGTGGAGGACGAACTGATCGGAGTAGCTGCCGTCGGAACCCGGCGGGGTGGGGAGAGGCCCGGCGTGGTTCACGTCGGGGTAGTAGCCGGGTCCCGAGCGAGCGGCTGTCACATTGGCCCGAATCACGCTCTCCCTATTGGCGGCGTACAGCTGGCGAAGGAGGGTGGAGGCGGGAAGGCCCTGCTGTTGTCCACCGAGGTGTCCGAGATGGTGGTGAGTACCGATCCACTGGATGGTGCTACGTTGCTGCTGGGCTTTCAGCAGGGTGTCCGCACTGAAGTCGGTCGGCTGAGATGGCGCCGAGCCCTTCTCCATTACCGGGAGATGCTTGGACATGGCCTGCTCGAGGTCCTTCACGGAAGTCCCTCCGCCTCCGTCACTGTCCTCTGGAGGCGCTTTGGGGCTGGCGGCGATGGCTGATGAGTGACAGGACGAGCTCGCTGGACTCAGCACTGGATACCTCTTCCGTACTCCGCCTGGTCGTTCTTCCTCGTCTGAACTGCAGCAACTGCTCTCCTCCTCCCCTACCTTCCGTTTCACGCCACGTCGCTCACTCATCGCCTTCTTCACTGGCCTCGAGAGCACGTTATTGATCTGCATGAAAACAAATCATACATCAGTATAAAAGATATGCATTATTTAGAAATTTGTTTATGTTGAAATATTATAAGATAAAAGATTAAGTTAATTAATGCTTAATGGTTGCAGAAAAACTATAATAAAACCAGGGATCTGAAAAAAAAACCAGCTTTTTTTAATGGATCAAATAGTTGTGTAACCAAGAATAAACATGGCTCCAGTTCAATTGACATTTTGAAAGATGCAAAAGCTAATTTTGACTTACTGAATTGAAGTTTAATTCTAACAATTGTAGCAAAGTAATAATTTAACCAAAATTGAATGAAATTTATCGTCTTTGAAGGAATAGGAATAGTTTCTTCTATGAGAGCAATTTGATCAGCGATTAATTGTAAAAAAAAGTTTTCAACTGTTTAGATTCAAGCAGACTGAGATTCCATTCTTTTAAATGAAATTGAACTGAACTATACGTTGAAATAGAAAATCACCCCTCTATCTGTAAAGCATCCCTTGGTTTTCTAAATGTATGTTCTCCGCTGAAAAATACACGATGCAGAGAATGTATTGTCGAAAGTCAACAAGAAACCCATGCCCGTACCGTATACAATCCAAACTGAAAAGAAAAATGCAGAGAACGAAAGTAGTATAGAAGGGTATACCTGTGCATGTTCGTGCAGCTGAGTGGTGTGGTCCATGATACCCCTGCCTCGCTGATCGCTAGGACCCTCTGTACCATCCTCTTCTATGTCTGGTCCGGCGAGATGTCGATCAGGATGATGGCCGCCACTGTTCCGACCTTCTGGAACAAACATATTCATCATGTGCTGTCCTCAAAACTACTTAATATTAGCTTATATATAAAGAAATAGGCTATTGAAGTATTTTTAAATAGCAGAATTTCTGACATTGTTTAAAAGACTTTCTTTTCAGGCATCAAAAAATGATTTCAACAAAGCTTTTCCAAGGTTCATCTGTAATTTAAACAATTTAGTACCTTTTGAGGGCTTATCATCAAAGTAGAGCCAATAAAAAACTGTTTTGAACATTAATCATAAAACCACCGAATCGAATTAAACTTATTCTTATTAACTTAAACTTATTAGTAGCTTTACGACTATTTGAATGACATTATTATTGTTTTTCTAAGTGTCTTTTGATAAAATAAGAAATTATAAAATGATAAATCCTACAATTTACGTTGAAGTAAGAGGAATTTTACAACAATTTGAATTTTATAATTTTAATTTGATCAGTGGTTAATATTATTTTTTATCTTTTAAAGACTAAAGCCTCTGGAAAGAAAGCAGTACATGTTGGGGATCCTCCCAAAACATAGTCAAACTGCAGTATATACTCTTCAATATCAAGTCTGTGAATGATACTGACATATGCTTTATTCTTTGTTAATGGGACACAGTTATAATTACACATAGAAATCATCTTTATTACACAACATTTAGAATACGCACATATAATATTTTATTAAAATACATTTTTTATAACCATATGTATTTTTATCCATCTAAATAACATTAAAAGATAAGCGTGCCAGCTTTAATAAGAGGTAATGTAATAAAGGACAAATTAATTTATAATTTGGCGTAAGAAATAGTGCCAATGAAATATATTAGATTACAATCGTTTCACAATTGAAGAACATAGAATTTATGTGAAGGATAAAGAATTTATGTAAGGATGCAGAATGGTAAAGTAAGGAATTCTCTCATTTAACTTATAAGATGTTTATATATATTTATGGTGTATAAGATATTGATAGTTTGATAAATAAGAAGCATATCTCCCATTACAAACTATTGCTGTATTTGAGAAGTGGTACACTAGAGACTTGTCTAGTTGATGTATATTGAGTGGGCCAGCGGAGAAGACAGAAGGTTGATGTGAAAATTGGATTTCTGGACAACGAGGGGGGGGGGGGGCTGTGGACAATTGGTGAAGCCCTCCCCTATCACCCTTTCACAATTTCCTCCTCCAAATAGACAAGGACCCCGACACACATTAACTTTCATGAAGTCCTCAGATACCATCTCCACAAGTCACCCTCGGACCGCTCACATAAGTCACCCCCCGCCCCGCTTTCACTATACATGTTAATTCTTTGTTTTTGATAGATGATCCGGACAGGCCTGAGACTCTTTTGGTTCGGATGAGAAGTGGGCAAGAGAAGGAAGGCAGCTAGATACTGGAAGGAGAAGAGAATGGGAAAGGCAAGTAGACGAAGCAAGAAACTAAAGGGAAGCCTGAAAAAGGAAGAAGTGAAAATATGAAAGAGGCAAAGGAGGGAGAAAAGAATAAAGGGAAAGAGAGAGGTAGAGGTAGAAAGAAGAAAGGCTAGCGAGAGAAACTCAGGATAACGAAAGTAATAATTTTGGAGGAATATGAGAGATGGAGAAAGGAGGGGAAAATAACATTTTATATGTGATGAATTTAATAACTAATGAAAATTAACATAAAAAAAATAATGAGTTCAGTAGAGACTAAAGGCGTTTCTGAAGGTGTGGTGATAGATAAATCAAGTGAGAAGAATTGAAAATAAATAAATGTAAAATAAAATAATGCAGAATGGAATAGACAGAACAAAATAAGGGGAGGGTTAAATAATGGATAGAAGGAGTGAGTTGAGAAGTGAAAAAAATTAAAGAGCCAGAGAGAGAGAGAGAGAGAGAGTGAGAGAGAGAGAGAGAGAGTGAGAGAGGGGAGAGAGAGGGAGATAGAGAGAGAATGTGAGAGAGGGGGGAGAGAGAGTGAGTGAGAGAGAGTGAGAGAGAGAGTGTTTGTGTGTGTGTGAGAGAGAGTGAGAGAGTGTGTGTGTGTGAGTGTGTGAGAGAGAGAGAGAGAGAGAGGGTGAGTGAGAGACAGAGAATTTACCAAGCATTCCAATCATGAAGGCCAGAGGGGAGATAGGACAAAATTAAGAAATCAGGATTACATAGAATGTGAATGGGAGATGTCGAAAAGCACCAATAGAACAATGAAGCCGAAGGAATGACAAGGCGATGAGGATCAAAGACTGAAAGCCAATGGAAAAATAAACGGAAGTGTATTTAAAATTCCTAAAGATAAAAAGGGTAAGGGTGCATTAGGAGTTAGGAGTAGTGATTTATGGCAGGATATAACAATGTTGTGGCAGATCTTCTGATAGCTGATGTAATCCGGGAAATCTGTATTTCTTCTTTACAGTATTTGTCTGGATGTTGCATGTAGCTTGGTTTCAGGGATGAACTTTGAGCAAAACCTTTGACCTTGGACCTTTCTTGCTAGTGGTACTACCACCAGACCGCATTTACTAATTGGGTGAGTAGGAGAGGTCCCTACTTCATAACATGAAAAAGAGGTCTACAAAACTAGGAATAAATAGAGGTGTACTGCAAGGATCCGTGCTTGGGCCTTCTTTTGTTTTTACTTAACACTAATGATTTTACGAAATTCCTATTTCCCAATGATTTTCTAATATATGCTGATGAATAAACTATCTTACAGTTANGTATTCTTGCTAACGCTTCAGCTTAAATTTCAAGTCTTCATCAGGGCAAACGGGGTGATTAGAGAGAGAGAGAGAGAGAGAGAGAGAGAGAGAGAGAGAGAGGGAGAAAGAGAGAGTGAGAGAGACAGTTCGGGAACCCGCCTTAAAATTTGATAAAATAAAAACTAATTTTAAAACCAAAATTTTTCTTTATTATTGGTCAAAATTTCAGGCCTCCTTCAATGCGGGAGATGGGAGTTCGAAAGTCTACCGCTCTGGGACGACTAAATCACAATCCCCACTCTCCCTGAAATACTACTGGATTTGTACCGACCTCCTGTGTCGGAACCTGGCGATCCGTTCTCCGGGTCGTTCCCGCTGGTGTCCTCTCGCTTGACAGATCTCGCCGCCACGTGCTCCTCCAGCTGACAGCAGTCCATTATCAGGTTCTTGTACTCCCGACCGCTGGAACACAAACATTCCCCTTATATATATACTAAAATCCCACTGGTCATGTATTTGTACATGTATTCAAATAAAAAAAAATGTAGTAACTTGACACAATTTGATGAGGTCTAGATAATTTAGTCCATTACATAGATTGAAATTTGAGTTTAGTCAGTAAGTTAGTTTAAGTACAACTTTTTTAGAAATCATGAGTTTGTAAACCTTTGGTAAAACAGGGAATCCTAGTTAACTTCTACACAATTAAGTAAATATTATTTTTTTAAAGCTCATGTGTACCTAGAGATCCTACTATAAAATATCTATACCACCTAGTAATATAAACAATTTATTTTTACTTTTTTTTCTTTTATAACCTTTAAAAGTTTTGCATGATCAATATTGAATGTTAGATACATAATACAACACATCTATTTTAAATTATTCATCAGAATATTGAAATATAATTATGTAAATTCTTTTTAGATAAAAATTAAGTTATTAAATAATTTAATAAAACAAATTTAATGATGATATATATTAAATTACAGTATGATAACCATTAGCCATGACGTTCTTTAGAGGGTAAATCTCAATTTTTTTCCTATTATAGTGTTTGCGCATATATATATCTGTGTGTGTGTGTGGTGTGTGTGTGTGTGTTAAAATAAAATGTATGCTCACCTTACAACGTAGTTTACACAAATAATGTTCTGTTCGTCGGCGTTTTTAGAGCTGCAGACGACAGTGGCACAGGTTTGGATCCAGACGTATCCTCCGTTTTTGTTCATTACTCGGTAGTAGTGCGTCAGAACTTGGCCTTTATTAATTACTGAAACAAAAGTGAATACATAAATAAATATATAAAACTGAAAAAGTCATTCGTTAATTACATTATCTTACTAATCCGAAAAAGTATAGGGCTTATAAAGATATCGGGACAAAGCGAAGAATAAAAATATAAATAAAGCAATATATATATTTTAAGTAGTATAGAAAATTTGTGAGAAAATAGTCTTTTTATAGAGGAACTTATTTGGGGACCAAAAATGCACTTGAGTGATTATGAATTTAACGAAGGGTCCTGAACAATGAAATATCACTATCATACCTTCTATTATCCGTCTTCATTGGTTTCTGCAAACCATTTTCTGTTGGCGAGCGCTTTCGGACATTGTCCATCTTCGTGGCCGAATACATGTGTTCACTGTCACTGTCTGTATTCAACTCCACGAGGGGCCACGAAGATGGACAATGTCCGAAAGCGCTCGCCAACAGAAGATGGTTTGCAGAAACCAATGAAGACGGATAATTGAAGGTATGATAGTTCTATATTCATTGGTGATAATAACCCTTTAGATTAATGAAGTATCAATTATCAATTAATATCCAATATTTCTCATTATTCATCTTAAATAAAAATTTAAAAAGAAATACTAAGAAATAAATGGCTCACAAAGAAAGCCAAATATTTAAAAAAAAATTATTTAAGCCTTATAATTAAATAGTACATCGTTAGTCGAGGTAACAAATACAGTAAGTTTATTATATAATTCAGCATAAAGTAACAGTTTCCTCAAAATAATGCCAGCTTATAGAAATATAATATTTTTAGAATTAGATGTAAATGTATTTATAGAATTTCTCAAAACTGAAAATAAAACTATACTCACAATCTACGTGGCTTTTTCTAAGCCTATGTGCGTCTTCGCCATGGCAGAGTGTGTACATATTCATACCGGTGATTTCATCAGCCGTATAGTCCAGAAGTTCAGAGACCCTATGAAATGGAAATAATTCGAAATAAAAATAAGGGAAAGTTAAGAATTTACAATCTACAGATATAATATACAAATCTCGTGGGTAATCATAATCTTGGTAAGCAAAACTATTGCATTTTTTGCTCAGGAGTCAAGTACTTAACTCACAAGACCACCATGCTCCCTATGTGTACGCATTTTCTGCTTATTTTAAATTTAAAAGAAAATTGATATTATTTTTGTGTTACTGAAATTATGATCTGATTCATTGTTAAAAACTGCAGGTTTATATACACATGTAAGTTTATAAGCCCCGCGTTCCAGTAGAAAATTCTGAGCGACCACAATAGTTCCCTTAGCTAGGGCGAAAAAGTGGAGTAAGGCAAGTTGAAATTATCACGTAGACAACTTGAATAGTTTCAAACGACCAGACCACTCAGTTTACGTAGTAGCTAGGAGCTCTTTGCCTCAAAAAAATGAAAAGGAAATTAGCAAAGTAATGATTATTTGTATACCTTCCCATAGGATTGAACAAAATCCATTTTCTGCTACGCTACGGAGCTTTTCTGTTATAACTGTATTTTCCATTAAAATGTTGTTCATTCTTTGTCATTTTCTCTGCCATCTTTACTTAAAACTGCAAGTAAAAGTTCAGTAAGCCTCCCCACAAATCGAGAATATTTTGCTCAGAAGATATAAAGTTTGAAAGTTAGTCTAGTTTTGTTATTATTATGTATAACTTCCGAACTCATTTCACAATTGAATTAATATTTATTTTAGAATGATGGCAGTTACTCACAACTCATCAAGTTTTATTTTATTATGGCCAATAATATTGAAAATACGGGGGGNGGGGGAGTGACTATCTTTTTAATATTAATTTTATTCGAAAATTTAAAAAAAAATTTATTTGTACTACAAATTAAGAATTCACAAATTCAGAAAAAAATTATGATAACTTACTAAACTTTCATGAGTATAACTGAACATTCATTCTCATTATCTGTCTATAGTATTTACCCTAATACCCATATATATGCAATTTTAAGCTTTTGCTAGTATAAAACTACATATATTTTCCGTAGCAATAGATCCAATAAACTAGTTCTACTTTCAGTACTTAAAATTTCAAATCGTCATAAAGTTTCGTGAGATCTACTGATCTACTTTATCTACTGATAGAGGCAACATTCAGAATGAATATTATCGACTCATTCAACGGGTGTTTCAAATTGTGTTTTTGAGGAAGGGTTGAGGGATACAGAAGGAAGGGTGAGAAGAAGGGACTTACCTGGGCTCGCAGTGGGCGATGGTGAAGTCGAAGTTGAGCCTGGTGACGAACATGTCGGACTCGAGGCGGATCTCGTGGACGGACGGCGGTGGGAGAGCGATGGCCAGCGAGACCATCCCGAGCAGGGGTGGCGAGGACTTGCGCGAGTGGGAGAACTGGTACTGCGGCCTGAGTCTGCACAACAGCAGCACCACCTGTACGGGCAGAACCTGACCGGTGAGTAAGGCGCCAAACAGCTCACAACAGGACAGTAAATATGGATGCACAACAAAGAAAGCATATTCAGGACTCCTGATCAATGAGGTTTTGCAGATAATTTATTGAAATTACAATTTTTAGACCAACAAGCAAAATGTTAAATAATTAGAATAATATATTGTAAATATAAAAAAAATACTTTACACAATGAATTAAAAAAATCTTACTACCTCAGCCGGGACTCGAACCCGGTTCTCCAGCTTTCCGGGCAAGTATGCTTTTTATTCCTTTGCATTTATTGTNTATATATATATATATGAAAAAAAATTAATAGTGTCCAAATCTAATTTTTCTATATGGCATTTGTTAAATACGATCCAATAATGCATTTTAGTTCGATTAGAGAAACACTACACAATGATATCATATTTCTAAATAAAAGGATAATAAAGATTAAGTTCATTTTTAGAAACAATTTAGTTGCCAAAAACTAAGGAGCCTACCAAGACCTTAGTCTTCTTTGAAATTGGTTCTTACTGTGTGTGAAAAAGCGAAAGGTAAAATATTTAGTCCATGCTAAAGGGATTTCTCATAGTTGAGAAAAGAATCCTCTAGATTATTAATTATTGCTTGCAGATATAGTATAATTAATATAATAGCTCGAGGGGCTATTATATATTATATAGTTGAGCTTGGAGTTAGCCAGATCTTTAATTATTGTTCACATTAAGCCTGCATAGTCTATCATAAAGAATATTCCTTTATTCTGTTTACCAATACTGTCTATTTTTTTTTTCAATCCACACCACATACAATAAATAATAAATAGCCTTATGAAAATTTCACTTTTAAAACATTTTGCAAAGGATAATAAAACAGATCCGGTGAGAGTGAGAGAAGAGAGGGAGGGTGTAGTTAAAAATGTTTTTCAGAAATGTGGGCTACTTCAGTTGGTTTATCTTCCGGACTGGGACACAACCCAGGGCGGGCATTGCCTTCCCAAGATAACTTATCGGGATGGGAATGGCTGCGGAATACAAATGTCTAGGGCCTCTGTCTGCTTGCCGTATAAAACAATTAGAAAGGAAGGAGATCTCTGGCGGTGCATATTAAGATGGGGGGCGGAGGGTTTGTTTGGCTAGGGGTGGGATTCGAAAACTTAATTTTACTGGGGTAAGTCGGCCAGCCAATCACCTGCTCATCTGATGGGCAACTCCTTGGCAGAGCTGTGAAGAATGTAAAGATATCTTGAAGTAAAATTGAGAAAACCAACGCCAATAATAACAACAGAAGAATCAAAAGTGCCGAAGATGGACAATGTCCGAAAGCGCTCGCCAACAGATGGTTTGCAGAAACCAATGAAGACGGACAATGGAAGGTATGACAGTTCTATATTCATTGTTGGTGGAAATAACCTTTTAGATTATTTANCACATACAATAAATAATAAATAGCCTTATGAAAATTTCACTTTTAAAACATTTTGCAAAGGATAATAAAACAGATCCGGTGAGAGTGAGAGAAGAGAGGGAGGGTGTAGTTAAAAATGTTTTTCAGAAATGTGGGCTACTTCAGTTGGTTTATCTTCCGGACTGGGACACAACCCAGGGCGGGCATTGCCTTCCCAAGATAACTTATCGGGATGGGAATGGCTGCGGAATACAAATGTCTAGGGCCTCTGTCTGCTTGCCGTATAAAACAATTAGAAAGGAAGGAGATCTCTGGCGGTGCATATTAAGATGGGGGGCGGAGGGTTTGTTTGGCTAGGGGTGGGATTCGAAAACTTAATTTTACTGGGGTAAGTCGGCCAGCCAATCACCTGCTCATCTGATGGGCAACTCCTTGGCAGAGCTGTGAAGAATGTAAAGATATCTTGAAGTAAAATTGAGAAAACCAACGCCAATAATAACAACAGAAGAATCAAAAGTGCACGTAAAATAGGTATATATCTCGGTTTACAAAACTTTTTTCCCCTTTAATTTATTTACATTTATATTTATTAAAGAAATTTTTTGATGTAGACCATATATATATATAATCATTGATTCCTTAAAATTTATGACTAAATTAAAAAATATATATATTAGCTAAAAAAAAGTATTAGCAAGATTTTATTTTAATTTATTTTTTATGAATTATCTATTATATAATACTGTCTACGTATTATCGTATAAAGAAAACAACTGGCTGGGACAGTTAGATTTTTTATTCTGTTCCCTTGCACTAAAAATTGCTAATTAAATACTACAAAAAATAATATTTATTAGAATTTATTGTTTGTAAATTAATGATTAATGAGCTCCGCATGAAAAATTATTCCTGCTACTCCTGGTTTGTTGTGATAGGCTTCAACTACTGTTATTTGCTTCAGTTCGCCAGGGAAAGTTGATGAGTAAGTGCATTATTGGAGCCAGTTGGTGATCTCCAAAAGTCCAGCAAGAATCCCCTGATAATCCGAGGCTTTGTGAGGGGGGCGGCTGTCAATAAGGGCACTAGAAGGGTTGGGGAATCTTATCTGATGAGGGAGGATGGAGTCTTCAAGCGTTGACAGGACTGTATTTACCTCGAAATGAAGTTCGTAGTCAGCGGAAGTTGCCTTGTTGTGGTGGAGGCAGAATTATACTTTCCAAGAGGAGAAAAACTAATCAGAATATTTTGAGCGAAAAATTCCGTAGGAAAATATTTGTTAATAAGATTCTTTTATACTGACGGAGTAGGGAACTGTTTGTGACTCGTAATCCTGGCGCTGCGGGTTCAAATCCCGCCCTGGCTAAGCTTTAATCGTAAAATAAAAGCTTGTCAAGAAGCATGGATATTTAGAATGGGATAGCAACTTGTAGATACTCTCAACTCCATAAAGAAACATATAATGCCAAATGAGCACTATCATCTACATCATCTGACTATGTCATGAATTAATATATATAATATTGAAGGACGTAAATATTGTAAATGACGTTCACGAACGATGAACGTCATTTACAATATTATTCTTATTACTTCAGCTTGATAGAGAACTAAAAAATAAGTCAGGACGTAATTTCAATACATCATTTATTATGTATGAACATTATTGTTATTTTTTTTAAGTCGCAGAAGAAGAAACTAAGACAATTTCCTGATAAAGTTTTATCTTAAGGACCACAGATAATGGTGTGATGGAAGGGGATGAGAAATAAGTCAGTCACGTAAGAGCTGCGTTAACTAAGCAAATTGCCCAGATGTTGATGAATATTTGAACTTCAACTTTCCATCTCGTAATCCGGCATACTTAAAAATGTTTTTATTTTTTTATCAATAAAAATATTTGTTGAGTTTCATTAATCTGACTAAATTAGATATTTCAAGTAATTCCCTATATATACATATATATATATAATTCTAGGGGATATAAATTTTGTTGTCTGGTATAAGCAGGAACGAGAGAAAAAAAAATTAAAACAATTTTTAACAAATCTGTCTGGAGGAAAACCTAAACAGCCATATTCCTTGGAAGTTTGCTAAAAAAAAAAATTTACTAAAACTTACAAATCTCTTGTAAATACTTTGGTGATAAGACGTTGTTTCTCAGCGGCTTTTCTATAGATTCCTTACCCTCTAGATTGCAGTAGTGGGACACCATTTACTGATAATTTTATCATAGTTTGATAATATTCAAATTATGTGAATGTATGATAATGTTACTCACCCTGTATCCGGAAGATTTGAAGTGACACCCTCTCTTGGTGAGTGTTGACTTCATCCGAACGCAAAATGTGCGTTCTAGACCTTTATAAGCAGCTGAGTTGAGGGTCATCACTGTGGAAAGAAAAGGAACATTAATTTTGATAAAAAAATTTTAAAAAAACTCTAAGAAAACTCTGAAATTAAATTAAAGCTATTATATATATTATTATTACAACAAATATTCTAAAAAAGAGTTTTACAACCTTCTCTCCTGTGGTCAATAAATAATTTAAAATTAATAAACTAGATTTTATACTTATAGCTTTGAATAAATGTTTGTTCTACTGCTTAAGTAACTGTCAAGTAATGCTCCTTTTGATTACATTTAATATATTTAAAAATAACTAATAATCATTAAATTTGTTCCAAATCGCAATAATAAATAATAAAATAATACCAATTTCAACTACTTATAATCCGTATTTGTACTTTAAATCCATTTATGAACTTACTGGCTCTTTGTAAGTGTATTGTATATATGCAATATTTTCTTTCTAAGTAGCAATAAATCAATATTGTTGAACATAAAATACTGAAAATGAATCATGCCTCCACAAAATTCGAAGGATATAATTTACAAGAATAATTCAACATATACTTAAATTTCAAAATTTAGGATAAAAATAAACGCATAGGATGCTAGACTTAGTAGATAATCGTGTTTTTGCCGTTCTGTTTTTGGTGCTCTCAGCTATCATTAAACTTTTACTCACCTTTTTACGGACACTACAGTCCACTGGGGAGGTACAAAGGAAACTCTAGTTGTAACTTCTTTCGAACTGACCAATAAAATTTTGACATAAACTTGCAGTCTCTGAATAATAAAAAGTATAGAATTATAATTCAGCTAACTAAATGGAAGTAGATTTGATATTTTACACTCAAAGGTTGAGTTAAAACTATTTTTCCTTTCAGGCAGAAAAACTGATGGATTAGAAGTCCAATATGTTTACATTTGCCATATTTTAAATAAAAGAATATTCTAAAACATGCTTTGTATTTGGTATGAAATATGTGGAGTACAATGTTTGTCCTACCACTACTGGTGTATGTATGAAATGGTATATGTATGATTATAGGTGAATAAAATTTCATGTAGAGATACATTAGCAAATGGTAAATCGTACAAACATTTAAGTAGCAATTTCAATAAAATACAACCCTAACAATCTCTAGAACAATACTAATTCTTAACAAAAAGTGTTCTGTGTGATTGATTGTACGCTAAAATAGATCGTAAATTTTTTTTCTCGCTAAAACGAAAAGATAGCGAAAATTTGTTTCTTTTTAAAATAAAAAAATTAATCTTTGTAAAAGGATTCGCCTTTTAACGGTTAAGTAGATAAAATTTTGTACTACAGCAATTGATCCAAGCGACTTTATTCCCAGTGCTTAAGGATTCAAATATTTAATCATTAAATTGACACTTCAGCGAAATTCGCTCAGTTCAAGATCTTACTTTGTGATTTAGACATGTTAATGAAGCTGGCTGTTGAACCCTTATTTAATTTAGATGCAGCTTACCAATGAGATATGAAAATATTGCACTAAAAAAAGGAATTAATTAAAACACATTGTTTCGAAGAAAAAAAAAATAAGTAGTTGGGATTGGTTGCGCTAAAAAACACCACTAATAACTTAGTTTACTATGAGGTATTAACAACATAAAATCATTAGTACTAATTTAATACATAAATAATACAATCAGAAGCAAATTAAGAGTTTCATTCAGTATTAGAAAAGCATATTAAATGTGACATTCTTTCTACTTCACACAAAAATAGGGGCGGGAAACATTTGCATACTACACAATATGCCTCGCCTTATTAGGGTTATTTATTTTACGATGTGGCAAAGCATTCTCACATCAGTGCAAGTAATAAATCAACAATTAAGAGAAAAAAATTTTTTAAAAAACAAAAAAAAAAAAAATAAGGCGTTTTAGTTACAGTTAATGAAACAGTCCTTACAAATTAAATGTTAGTTCACAATTTAATATATTAGACAAAGGAAGTAAAAAACTCTAACGTACGTTTAAGGTTTTCATAGTCCTGATAATTCTCTGCCTTGGTCACTGCGAAGGCGAGGCCACAGAATTAGAAAAAAGAAAGACAAACCAATTGAAATAACATGATATAAGAATTAAATTGAGATCAGTTAACTATCATAGTATGTATTATTTAAAAGTAAAATAACTTATTCTAAATAACAAAAGTAAATTCATAATTCATTTTTAAATAATAAATAACTGACCTCATTCATTACAACAATAAATACAAGTAAATTGGGGTTTTTTGTATGCATAATAATAAGTAGGTACTTTAAAATATATAATGCTGATCTCCTTTAAAATTACATATTTTTATAGTAATCTGATAGCTGATCAGACAACTAATCAATAAGCATAGTCTAAAATAAATAACTTAAGACTAATTAATTAAATTTAAAATTTTACTTACGCTCTTAGTCAATAACCATGGATAATTAATAATTTTTAAATAAAATGATGACTTATTGGATTTTTAAGTTAATATTTGACTACTTGCCCGTAATAAAATATAAATAAAGCAAGAAGAACAGAAACAAAGAAAAATACAGCTGGTAGATCACAGAAAGATTGAATGAGATGTCCCTGGTTTAATTTTTGCAAGAATTATACTATTTATATTTGTAAAACGTATATTATATATATAT
>KZ807358.1:50973-72435 GCA_000696205.2 Oncopeltus fasciatus | reverse complement strand
ATGCAGTTTTATTTTGAAATTTAATTTATTTGTTTTTTATTTTTAAAATAATAAGTCAACATACTAAGAAAAAAATTATTTTCATTTTCTTTAAATTTAAATTATAAAATTCATGCTCTAGATTTACTCGTAGTATACTATGAGATAAGTTGTGTCAAAGATACAAAATGAGGAAAATTTTGCGAATTTATGAAGAACTGGAAAATAATTACTCTCAAGTGTTTATCTTAACTTGGATCGAGTAAACGAAAGTCATTCCGTAAAAGCGCTTTTATAAAATTATCTAAATGAACAATATCAAAAATTACAAAATTGAGGGTTAATTTTATAGAAGCATAAAATAGGGCTCTATTAATTCAAATTTTAATTTTATATCAAAACTTATCGTGAAGTAAAGAAAGATCTCATTGACAAATAAGGACATCACTCCTTTTTTCGGTCTTTAATTTCTTTATTGGCACTACTATAAAAGTCTATCAGCCAATGGGCAGGCTGAAAATACGAAATACAAGTGGCATAAAGGAAATAGGGAAATAACCAAATGTAGAATTTTCTGACCGTTGTTGATATTTTTATTAGATGTTTTTTTGTTGGGGTTCGCTCAAGGCAGATCCAAAAATACAATTTAAAAAAAATTTGTTTTTTTAAATTTAAAGTTGGCAGATAATTTTAAAAAATGCAAATTTTTTTAATTGTATTTTTTGGATTTACCTTGACCGAACCCTAACAAAAAATATCTAATAATAAGGAAATAACGTTTACTAAGATCGTTAAAGAGATTCCTCATCCAGGATCTCTCGAGTCTTCGCAGTTCGTTGGAAGTGTGATGTTGACAAGAGGGGAATTAGATTTAACGTCAAAAAAAATGAGACAGATGGTTACCTGGTGACGATGTGTTTCCCTCCTCGGAGCCCTGGGGTGAGCCGAGGGAAGAGGAGCCACCCTGGGTGAGGCCCAGCCCCAACTGCTCCGCCACTTCCGAATGGTCCTGGTGGTGGACGTAGTCGAACAGCGAGCTGCCGGTCATCTCGACCTAGACAGAGGAATGGTACTCCATAACCTTATGGCAGAGTTAATGCCCCTGTGGGGGTCAAACTATTCATTCATGCAGAGCTTAGAGAGCTTTAAAATTAAACAATCAACTAAGGTATGTAAATGTATCTATAATATAATGGATTATAAAACAATTCTAATCACTAAAGACCAACTGCCAATATGCCCTAAATGTAGCTCTCAAATGAGCGTTCAACATTTCATCGAGGAATGCCCATATTAGGAGTATAGGCTAAAGATCAACCGCCAATATGCCCTAAATGTAGCTCTCAAATGAGCGTTCAACATTTCATCGAGGAATGCCCATATTACACTAATCTATTTACATGCAAAAACCTCCCAAGACAACTAACTGATGGCATCCCTGGCAAACAATGAATCCAATGTAGGCAAACTTATGTGCATTTTAAGAGGCACAGGCATATATGAAAAAATGTAATTAACCCAACAGTCAGGGCGTAATAACCATGATGTTGATCGCCCTATAACCTGATCCTAATCCTAATCCTACAACAATTCTCCCAGGATTACACATACCCTTTCCCTTTCTACTCTACTTCTGAGGGAGTTCTCATCTCCAGGTTTGGCTCCGCCGGGTAAAGATGCTCCTCTCCATACTCATGCTCTCTCATACTCATCCTGCGGCTGTAGCCAGAGCATAGGTAGTTATGGCTCCTGTACCAGCCGAGTTGACGATCTCACCGATGCTGAGGACTTCCTGTCCCCATGCCTAGCTATGAGGATGTCCTGCAGCTGTAGCCCAGGTAATGTAGTTAGTTACGATGACAGCTTCAGGATAAGTCCCACGACTGGTGAGGTGACGAGCTCACCGATATCGGGAATTCCCATTTGCAGTATTTAGTGGCATTCATTGCTTTTTTTTTTTTCTTTCGTCAATCATCATTATGGTCAGCTCTCAGTTTTTTTTTTTTTTAATGATAATTTGCCATATTTTTAGAATTTTTCTTTTCTTTGAGCAATGATAAGCAAAGCAGTTTATTGCTCTCAAAAATTAGAAACAACCATTTTTAATTCTAATTTTGCCTTTAATTTCAATCCAATTAACTCATGTAAGTAATAGTAATGAGCAGTCGGTTACTTACCTAAAATATAAGAACAAAATAACAGTTTATTAGGCTTAGTCCTTCGGTGTTTGTACGACTCAAAAAACTGCTCTTACAAGTTCTGGTTGGCGTTATGCTTTAGAATAATAATTATATGCTTCCTAGTGAATAAAAAACTCATAACCAAAGCAACACATAAAAATTTGACAATTTGAGTCGAGTTTAAATGCATACAAAAGTTTCTTCGAAAAGATCTGGAAACAGTGTATTTTCGATTTTTTACTAAAAACATTTACATTTCTCAGTTGCGATTTCTTCTTGATGTCTCATATCAAATGAAGAATATGCAGTATACTTCTTAAATTACTGTATAAACTCAGAGCTGAAAATGTAAATAATAGAATGAGACATGTTTTCCTCCAGGAATCCTTTAGTTTGAAGCACATTAAAATTCAAAACTAGAACTCAACGTTCGGGCGCCAGGAGAGGAAGAATTTATACAGGATCATGTGTATGTTGGCTAGAGGTGCCTGGGCTCTCGAAGTATGCCTTAAAATAAAACAAAAGTGAAGCCTCTATTAGATATTCTAAGGTCAGTGGCATATGTTTTATCCAGCATGGCTGTGATTTGAATGCTAAAGGGGAAGGCTCCGGTGATGTTAGATGGATGGAGAAGAGGGTGGCTACGCCCAAGGCCTCAGCGTTCCTAAGGCACCATCTCTGTATTCCAACAAAGACCATACACTTTATAAGCACAATGTGTTTGACCTGCTATGAACTCCATCTGACTTTATGTTTCAAATATGGACCAGGAAAGAGAATTTTCAATGGTAACATGTTTATCATACCTTCTATTATACGTATTCATTGGTTTCTGCAAACCATCCTCCAGAAATCAATGAAGACAGATAATAGACGGTATGATAGTTCTATATCCATTGGTAGTTATAATAACCTTTTAAATTATTTACTAGTAACATGTTTGTTCCTACTTTAATTTGAATTTGAAACATTTTCATTCTAGCACACAAAATGCAGTTTTATTTTGAAATGATGGCAATGAAATTAATTTAATTACTACCTAAACTAGAAAATAGCTATACAAAAAGCTTCTTCTATACTTAATACGAAGAAGCTGCATTGGTCAAATAAATGGTTAAATTATATGAAATATTATCTTTTAAATATACAAGGACTTCAGGGGAAAATAATTATTAGAATCAAATTTGTGTTAGTCTGTTGTGCTGGATCACACTGGGGAGGACTTGTAGAGAGAGAGCTTGGGTGATTTTTCCGGTCCTACATTCCAAAGCCGTCAGGAGCTGGAAAGGCGCCAGGGAGAGAACAATAAGGCATAAAGAGACGGCTGATTAGTCAGTCAGGAGGCGAGCGGCTGAAGAGACATGGCCAGGGAGCAGATGGAGGCGATCGGTAGGACGCACAGGAAGCTGGACCCGTTAGCTACCGGCCCCTCTGCCAAATAGTAGGACTCCACAGTGTCGGAGTCGCCAACTCCAACGAGGGAAATAGGATGGAGGAGTAACGCAGTTCTGGCGCCTCGGAGTACTCTAGTCCTTCATGTTCTCCTTTGGGGGGTCTTAGGAGTATCTACCTGAGGAGGCTTCTAAAGCTGTATCATGACTGGTGGTTTTCCAAGCGGAAGGTTCATCGTTATAAATTATATAATATATTTCAAGCCCCTGAAGGGGCCCATAAGAACTAACTAGTCAGTCAATAAATAATTGATGCGAGAATTATTGGCATTTATTTTTGATCTTCTGCCTCCCATCAAGAAGTAGAAAACGTAGTCATATTTTGAATAACTCAAAATACAATATAACATACAAAAAACAGTTTAATAGTAGAGTGAATTTCTACTCTGGGGTATCAAATATGACTAAGTGATAACCCAATAGATGTGTATTTCTCTTCAGGTCTATGGAAATAGCAATTAACACAAAAAACCAAAGTTAAATTTTGTGATTGGATACCATAGAAGTTACTTTAGATGAATTCTAATTATAGAGGAATAGGCAGGCTTCTACACATGCACTGGAATAAATTTAATTATTTTATCTTATTTTTTTATTTTTGTGAGGGAGGGGGAGAGGAAAAAATTATAAAGCTAATTCAATAGTGAAAAGCTAAATGAAAAATATTGAATGATTCATAGTTAAATTTTTTTTTTAAGATTCTAAATAAATAAAAAATTAGCCCAAAAGGAGAGTTTGTTGACCGTAGATATTATTCTAAGATGATTTTAGTTGGGGTTCGGTCAATGTAGATCCAAAAAACACAAATTTAAAGTAAAAAAGTAATTTTAGAGTAAAAAATTAGCCCTTCAGTACCCTCCTTTCCACAATTCTCTCTCCCCATCCGATTTCAAACCACGAAAAGGAATACATTTTTTCCAATAAATCACAAGAGTAAATTTGGGTACTTCAAATTTGAGCGGCTAAATTAAAGAATACAATTACTCTAATCGTGAATGATGAATTAATGATTTCACAAGTAGCCTTATAGCTATTTCCAAGTAAGATTTGTGAATCTCGTCCGTCATCCCTTATTTAAGGGGAGTCTTAAAGAAGACAGAAACATAATTCTTAACTATCATGACATTTTTTTCAGAGGAGCGATATTCAAACAAACGTTCCTTTGTAATACGGCCTGCGAATCCTTAAACGAGAACTCCTTTGCTTACATAGTTCCTACATGGTAGAATCTAAGGTATTCGTTCCTTCTCCTACTGGCCCTACAAAATTAAATGTCCTGCCGAGAACCGCGATCGAAAGTAAACTTCTTCCTTTGCTAAAATAGTCACGTCTTCTGCCTAATTGAAAAGCCTGGCCCTAATAAACCCCCCCCTCCCTCTCTCCAACCCTTTTCATTTCTTTCCCTCCATCCCTCCCTCTCCCAAACCTTCTCTCTCGTCCTCGCTTAAAGTCGGTCATTCTTTGTATATCACCTTTCCTCTTCCTCCATCCAGTCTTTTCGCTATCCTCTTCCTCCCTTTGGGTTCATTTCAAACATAACTATGAAATATAGTGGCATCATCTTGATGAAGTAATTTAGAAAAAAAGCAAATATACGAGTCGGGAAATAGCTAATAAAAAAAGTATTTCACCAGAGAACGACTGAGAGAATTTCAAATTTTGAAAAATGTCTTGTGGGATATTTAAGAAAATTTTCCTCCAGAAAATGAAGCTGTTCAGTTTGCTTTAATTTCTGGCAAAACATGGTTCGGTTTTTAAAATATTTCTTTAAATCTTTTCTAGTCTATCAAAAAAATATCAAAACAAATCCAACAGTAGCTAAACTAAATCTTTTACTTTTGAGCTTTTGATGTACCACCATTGCATTTTTTCTTCAGAGGGCGTTTTAAGGGTTTTATTGGGTTATTTAAGAAAATATAATAAATTTGTCTTCCTAAAATAAGATAATTCTTAAATAAGTAATCAGTAGAGTTTCAAAAATTATTATCTAAAACATTATGTCAATAGAAAAATCCAGCGAACCCCTCGGTTTTTACCTAATTCACTACTATAGAGCTAAATTTTCAAAAATATAAAGTTTAAGATATCATTCACTTAAATCAGCGATTTTGTGTAATTCAAGGATTATAACTAAATCATTAGATTTTAAAAACTCTAAATACAATTAATAAATAAATCAAATAGTAAAATTAATAGGCAAATATTATAATAGTTAATTATACAAGTCAAGTAATTAGATTTTCTAACTTCATTATTTACTTATCGTTAAAAAATTGTAATGTATAAATGGGGCCTTTAGCCGAAAGGGTCTGTTTTAGGGTCTCTCAATTGTCTGTGGGTTCGAATCTCGCCCTGAGCAGACTTTTATTATCGATTCATAAATGCTTGTCCTGGGCCATAGATTGGCTGCAAGAATAGGGGTAGGAACAATAATAAGATGAATACAGCCAGAAATAATTAAAACAAATTTTCGTCTAACTATAAACCAAGCAAATCATTTTATCAAATAAAATAAAAAATTAATCAAAATTCTAAGTATCCAATCGATTTTAACTATTTAGAAGACAAAAACAAAACAAAACAAAAAAAGTTTTTTCTTCTTGAAATGTTACCGACAATTGTTTTTCACGCTATCGAATCCCCAGGTGGTCCATCGGCTCAGACCACTATCTAAGTCATAGAAAATGGTGAGAAAAAAAAAAAGGTCTCTAGAAGAGCCGACTGATTCCGAACAAAGCTAAGATTGGTGTGAGATTGGGTGGGAGTTAATAGTGTGATTTGAACTCATCAGGGGTGAAGCGGTGTGTATCGGGGGTGTCGAGAGGACGTATCCAATGGGGCGTGGTGGCCCGCGGTCCGTGGCCCACCATGGGAACACCAGGGTGGGACAAAGGGTGCGATGGTCACAGGATCCTAGGCTCACTTCCTCCCGTGACGGGCCTGGATATCCCAACTCACACCTCACATACCGGGAAGCTGCGTATGGATTTGGCGAGAGGAAGAACTCTGGCGACTGGGGAAAACGAGGATGTGCTTCTAAGAGATGATGATTGCTTCAATACGACTGCTTATTTGAGGTGCTTTAAAAATTCACAGCATAATTAGAAACAGAAATTTTGAATGAAATTCCCGATGATAAAATAGGTGTCTAGGAAGAATAAGACACCATTGAGTGTAAGTTGATATGTAGACCTAATCCTCATGGCCGCTAAGAATAATTACATTGGACTCAATGGAAAATTTATTTTTTTGAGAACGATACGATTTTACTACCTAAAAAAAACGGAGATTGTACATAATAAAAACAGCTTTATTTACACTATGAATCGGAAGTCCTTGCTCATGGTGTTTTTCTGAGTAGGTACCAATGTTTGGAGTATTTTTTGAGTAGAGCTAATCTAAATAAATCTGAACAGAAAAATTTAGCTCCACTATGCTACCAGCGCATTTATCTGTATTCATAAATGCAACTAAGCATTTTTGCACTCTTGCGGTAACAATTTTTTATCTGAATTTTTTTTTACTGGCTTAGTAGTCAAAAATATATTAGAAGGGATTGGTCAGTCTTCCTTGTTTGAAATATTTGCTTGTTTGAGATTTCGAGAGAGATCAAGTCTTCATGGTACTGTGACTACGGACATCCCCATTCATCCTAATACCCCACTGGCCCTATTTGCAGATGACAAAGCGATCCTCACTTCCCATCCTGATGTATGTACTATCTTAAAGAATGTAAAAAAAAAAAAAAAAAAGAAAAAAAAATACTGTGAAGTAGAACACAATGAAGAGCAATAGTCTTTTAGTAGATTTTAGTGTAAAAAAAAATAATAATATCAAATAATTCATGACATAATTGCAATTACTATTATTGATTTTACAGTAACTAATGATTTATTTCAATTAGTGTTCGGCATCACTCGAAAGTTTCGATTGATCACTAATATATTTAAAAGAAAAACAGCTAATAAAGAAACCCTTAAATGTATAATTATTGGACAATATAAAAACTCTGTACTCCTTCCGAAATCAGAGCAAAGAAAAAGAAAAATATAAATTTAATAATAGGAAAATCATATTATGGGAAGAGAAAAAAGATTATATTATGTATATATATATATATATATATATATATAAAGTATATGTAGAAAATAAAACACTCGCGGCTGCGATATATAGTAATCAAGAGCAGGAGAGATAGAGAGTGCAGTGTACATACAAAAAGAAAAAATCACGAAGAGTAAAATTTTCGGGGATTTCTCGCCCTTCGTCAGTGAGGAGTGAAGAGACCCTTCACTCTTTACCGCACAACAGGTGTAAAATTTTATTTAAAGATTAATTATTAATGATTTAATGTTACATTACGAATTTAATTGATGCTAAAAAAGGGTTAAGATTGACAGAGAGATAGCCTTACGGAGATTTACTTTTGCCAGCTACAAAACAGTTAAGTTTTAAGCCGTCCATAAACCTACGATGGAATGTTTGCCAAGTTGAATGGCGCGCCCCCTACATTTCCGTTTACGAGCTTTCCTCTGCAATGCGTTACGTTGTGTTTTATGTCCATCAAACCACTTCCACGTTTCCAGTTCTTCTCAAATATAAAGGAATGTTCCAGCCCGTATGGGAACCTAAGCTAAACAAGAGCATTTTGCATACCACCCTCAAGCCGAATGGTTCATCTTCCCTTTTCTCAACTCGTAAGTATCTACCCATTTCTATTTTCTCGTGCGGTGTTCCTCTACCCTCATGGCCCCGGTCTGCCCCCTTACGCCGGTCGACTTATCCCCCCAAGGGGGATGCACTTTAAAGATGCAAAGACGGGGCACGTTTCCGCCGAACTCTTTCCTACGGACACGCTAAATGAGTAATGTGGGCTCCTGCCCTGGCCGAAGGGAAGAGGTGATCTCTCTCGTGTCTCCCAGAGCGCGCTCGCTGTTCAGTATTCAAGCGACATCCCTTCCTGTCTCTCATACCGACATCCTCTCTCGCTCTACCTGGAGCCCCTTATACTACCCACCATCACGCCATACACACCACATACACCTACCTGTATATAAAATATATGTATATACATATAAACCCTCTCTCCACTAATCTATTTGAATAATATAAAGCTTTAAGTGGTACACCTCATGTATAGATAGAAAATCTTTTTCCTTCATTTTTTTTTTTTTTTTCTGTAAAAGATGTAGTGGATTGAATAAATTTTGATATTACCTTTAAGATAAAGACATAACTTAAGAAGATACATAGCTTTCTACATTCATACTCTTGATATCACATTATATTATAATTCTCTATTATACTAATTTCAATTATTATTGTATTCTCATGACATTGTATTTCTACAGCCCTGAAGATGGCTTACAATGTAAGCAGAAACGTTGGCTGATAATCCTTTATTAAAAAATACATTTTTTAAATTTGTGTTTTTTTGGATCTACCTTGACCGAACCCCAACTAAAATCATCTTAGAATAACTTAAGAAGTTTTTAATTTTCTTTAATGGCTTTAATACAACCAGAATATTTACAATAACAAATTTATTTATTTTAGCCTTGCCAATGAGATATTTATATCAAATTAAAAGTCTGAAATTGATTTCCAATATGGTTCGCTTAATTTAAGCGCCGTGATCCCCCCCCCCCAAAAAAAATGTATACTAATTTGAATAAATTTAAAAAACAATGAAAAAAAAAAACGTTCATAACTGTTCAAAAGGAGTGTTTTTTTTCGACCGTAGATATTATTCTGAGATGATTTTAGTTGGGGTTCGGTCAAGGTAGATTCAAAAAACACAAATTTAAAAAATGTATTTTTTAATAAAGGGTTATCTGCCAACGTTTCGACTTACATTGTAAGCCATCTTCAGGGCTGTAGAAATATAGTGTCATGAGAATACAATAATAATTGAAATTAATATAATAGAGAATTGCAATAATGATTGAAACGTTGGCAGATAATCCTTTATTAAAAAATACATTTTTTTAAATTGTTCATAACTGTATTTGGGAAACAAACTGAAGAAATTGACGAAATGTTATGCAATTTGGAAATCTCTCAATTCTAGGAGATTAGAGTTCTTCAAAATCATTTTTTACTTAATATCATTTTAACTATGTTGTTTAACTTTTTGTAGAAGCAATCATATGAACACCTACCACTTCTTTGAACCTTTTGCCGACAGTGCCATCCAAATTTACTCTTGAGATCTCGAACCAATACCATAGGAAGATCTAGTGAAGCCGTACTGCATAGGCCGAATCATTCCTTTCGGAATCAGTGTTTCACTTCTGCTGATTCGGCCTCAGCCAACTTTCACAATCAATATTCCTATCAATCAATCGCAATCATTAAAATTCTTGGCCCTCATCCGAGTAACCCATTCCCGGCTTTCTGATCTCTCCCACACCTCAGAACTTTTCTGGAGTTATCTTCAAATCCTTTGTTTTATGCCCTTTAGCAGATTTCATGTAAGGAATACACACACGCACAGACTCCTGTCACACCCAAGCTATGTGTATGTGTATGTGTTTGTGTGCATCTGCACGTACTGGAGTGTACGCACTTTAGAGTTCGTAATTTTCAAAATAATGAAACCAAACTACCTTTTTAATAACATTTTATTAACGAATCGTTGCATGAGCTGGTTAATGGCGGATATCAGTCGAGGAAGGCATAGGTTTAAAAATTCAGTTTAAATTGAAAAGTTTTTTGGAAGTTCTGATTTAAATTGAAAAATTATCAATATCTTTGCTATTGTTACAGTATTATCGAACACAATAGGAGTGTAATTTTCTATCATTCATATTAAATAACATTTTATACTTGAACCGTTGAATAAAATCATATTTGGCGGAAATCGGGCGAGGTGGTGAGTTTAGAGGAAGAAGTATAATCCATTTATTATTTTATATTTTATAACTATACTCATTATAAAATAAGAAGTATCTTATAATCAGGGTTAAGAAAAACTTATGAAACAAAACTTCTGTGAAAATAAATTTTCTAACATTTGAGTTTTGTAACATTTGTTTGTCATTTTTATAATTTTCTAATGTAAATACAATGGTTGAGCATTTCCCTAATCATTCCTCCCGAACATTCTAGAACCAGCATACATGCTCTCGCTTTTGACACTTACCGCTTCGTCCGGCTTGTATGATCGTATAAGTCCATCATAAGAAAACACGAGAAATATGCTTAGTTTACGCAGTTGTATTCTTTGCTTAGCTTAGTTGTGGTATTATCTATGAGTAAGCATCCATGGCACTGTAAGCACCTTGTGCTTATGAGACCGGATCCTCCGGGTTAAGTCCGTTAGGCTTATTCAAAAGCACTAAATCCATGTAAGGCGACAAAGGCTCATCGAAGTAATTCAAATGTTTTGCTATCGAATGTGAATGCTTTTGTTTATAGATGAACTAGTTCTTGCTTTGTTAAACAAGAAATAACTATTTAGGACTCCTTCTGTTTTTTTTTTTTTTTTTTTTTTTGCTGTGTTAGCGCTCCCTTGGGAGGGGCGATCTATAGGTTGCCACCCCAATCTAAACACCCATGGCTCAGAACAAGCTTCTATATTATAAATAAAAGATTGACCTGGGCGGGATTTGAACCCGCAGCGTCAGGATTGCGAGACCTGTACGGATCCTCTGAGCTACGGATCCTGTAGCCCCGGCTCCTTCTGTTTAAGTTGCCTGGAAACTACAAAAGGAATTTCCCAAGCAAATGTTATTCAGCCAAACTAATGGAATAGTCGATCTATCAAAGTCTTTGCAAAGTTATATTCCTCTTAAGTTCAAAGACATCGGCGAGGAGTCCGCCCCTACTCACCACTAAGGCTGTTTAGTGGCTGTTTAGTACTGGACTCTTCCTGTCGGCTGACCAGGACGCCGGTAATGCTCACCTCTTTGCCGGCGGAGTATATCGATCGGCGGGGGACCCGGGTGGGGGCGGGGCCGCTCTAGATGTGAGGCACGGAGGCGGCTACGTGACGTGACTCCGCCGCCCCCACCCGCCTTCGTTATCATACGCGCTCCTCGCCACCGCCCGCGCGCCTCCTCACGCTTATTGAATAGTGTTGTCCGCCGCTGCAGAGGATCATGAATGACCGCCGCTCAGAGGTGACCGACCCGCCCCTGCAGAAGGAGCCCTCGAATTTGTCATACCAGCCAAATCCAAGGGAGTTTTTTTTTTTTTGCCGACAACACTCCTTTCCTCATCAGTAGTAAATCACACCCCTCTAAAGCAGAAAACCAAAACAAATACTGCCAGATCATACAAACAAAGACTTCTTCTGCGCCTCAAGAATTTAAAAACTGCTGAGCCTCCTTCAAATAAATCCTTCTGTCATCATGTTCATTGTGCAGCAATTATTTCTTCGCGATTGTTGGGGGAATGTAATTCCCATTACCATCACAAACATGAAGTTATAAGTTTATACAATAAATACTTAATCTTTAGAAACAATAATAACAAAGAAGAAAATAAATAATAAATAAAAATAGTAAAGAAAGTCTAATAGAGAAGGGAAGAAGAAAAGCTTTGGGGTGAACATTAAATAACTAAATTACAATTTTAAGTGATTGATTTTACAAAATAATAAAATGGTGTTCAGCATCATTAATTTGCAAGCGAGATTATTTCGACAGTTGGTTCCTTGTAATATGGTTCTTCTGGTCTTGTCGTATCTTTAGGTCTTCTGTTTGAGAATTGGCGTAGAAGCATTTCTTCGTTTGTGCATGTTTGACCGGTGAAATTGTCTATATTATGAGTAAACCATGGCTTAGTTAAGACAGTTAGCTGTTTAAAAAAAAAGCTGTCTTCTTCAGGTGAAGTTTGTTATCCCGCATAGTAGATTTGTCACTTCTTGACAGAACCTATCTTTGGGAATGTCAGAGACAGGTATTTATGGTTGGGTGACTACTTCAACTTAAGGACTCGTGGATTGGTTAGCCCCGGGATCTGTTACGTCGTTTCATTTCTACACCAGACTAGGCATCCATTGGATGTTTATTTTGCTTCCCATTCGTCTCCTTCGCTTGGAAAATATCGTCACGGGTGTCATTTGGCGTCATCAGCAAATGATAATTATTGAGGATGTGGCAAGCTACTTGAAAGTCTGTAAGGATTACAAAATCTCCATTCCCAGTGTCGAAGGTCTCAATATAGTAAATTCATTATTTTCTAGTTTGAAGCTCTGTACTGCAAATGAGGAAATAAGAAAGTAGTATTTTCTTTAATCTGGTGTCCTTAGTGTGTATTGAAAATTCTCATGAAACAATATATGATGCCTTTCATACGTACGTGAAAATGGTGTAGTGGTTCTTATGAAAAAGTTTGAAATTGAGGAGATACATGATGATTTGGTTATCCATATTTAGTTATCAAAACTAATTTAATGAAGGAGTTCAATGAAACATTTGATCTTACTTAAATTCGCATAAGAGCACAGCAGATTTTTTTAAATCAAATTTATATGTAAAAAATTGTGTTTATAAACCTTTTTTGAAACCTAATTTGATTGTTTAAAATTTTAAAACTAAAATAAAAACTTTTAAAAAATCTCACACTAATTTAATTTACAACATTTATGGTAATTGGCCAGGTTCCAGCAACTGCCCGGCTAGCTCAGTCGGTAGAGCATGAGACTCTTAATCTCAGGGTCGTGGGTTCGAGCCCCACGTTGGGCGATATTTTTTTTTTTTTTATTTTAGTGAAAATACTTTAAACAATCTAATAAAATTATTTATTTTGAGGGTTATAATAGTGAATATTTAGGTAAAAACCTTCTTTTTTTTTTTCCTAATCACAACGAGAAAACCTAAAATTATTATCTCATTTAAACAAGCAAACATTTTATCCTATAAAAAAAACCTAAAGTTATCAATTATATAAATTATCCAATTTTATTTTATTACATAAATTTTTTTAAATGGAAAAAAAAATTTATATATGTACAAGTTCTCCTTAAATCCTCACTTCTTGTAGCCCAATAAGAAATTTCATGATTGCATACAGAGCTTTTATTCTTAAATATTTGAAAAATTAAATATAAACTTTTTAGGGGGTGTTAAATTTTGATTTTTCGGATCCAACAGCTAATATTTCATGAAACCAAATTAATAAATGGAAGCTTTATTTAATCGCTGGATAATTCAGTCAAAATCATAATTTATGTACATATCTACGTAGTTATATTCACACCGGCACTATATAGTACCGTCAGCGGGTTTAGAAATAAAATAAAGTATGAAAAAGACATAATGGGCTTCCAACGATGCCCATGTTATTATATGACTTCTTTCAGTATTTTGTGTTAAATGTAGCGTTGAAATGCTCTGTGTGAAAGGTCTGCAAATGCGGGTTTTACATAAATATATTCTATTTAACGCTAAAAAAAAGTTTTTCTTCATTAAAGAGTTACGAAAAAATTTCATGTCTTAAATCTAAAATGAGACAAATACGATTAAGCATAAAAATTTAGGAAATTAATTATCTGACTTCACTTAATATTCAGCTAAAGCTGGTTTTTCAAATCATTAAACGCTATATAAGGACTTCTGCAATAAATGTATTTGGTCTAATGAAATAAAAAAAATTTTTATTCGAGGAGAAAAAAAAAAAAAAAAAATGTAGAGAGGAATAAGAGAGGATGTCACGTTTACAATTCTTGTCCATTTCTCCATTATTTCTCAGAGTCACCGAGGTTCGCCCCCCCCCCCTACCCCCTTAAAAAATACACCTTTACCCTTGTAGAAGAGGCTTTAAGAATTTCTGATGAGAGAGTTTCTTTTTTTTTTTCTGAAGAGAGAGAAGAGAGAGATAATTCTGTTATGACGTTTTTCCCCGTACCCCCACCCTTCGTTTGGATCTGTCTTGTGGAATACAAAGTGGGAGGGGGGAGGGAAGTGTGAATGTGAATGGTCTAGTCACAAACTGAAGATAAGCCTTATTTCAATTTTAAAATATTAAGGTACATCTTGGAAGCACTTTTAAAATTCATAAAATAAAAGTAATATTTATATAGTACTATGAAAATGTGTTTGAACAAAATCAAATCTGCAATTTTTTATTTTCTGGATTTAACTTATTTTACGGTACACAAAAAAATATGTAAATCCAGATCCATCTACAAACTGAAATTTCTCTCAATATTCTTATGCAAACTGAATTTTAGCGTAAAAAATCGCTAAGTTTTTGAGTTCAATAAGTATACACACACACACCCTCACACACATACTTAATACATATACACAGTCAAAATTTCATTTAATTCAACTTTAATGTCACAAATACATTTACTAACCTGAGACAGCCCAAGGTAAATAGATACAGTTTCAGATATGTACAGGAACCTCCCATCCGAACCAAGTGCGAATGCGAAGCCATCCAAGGACTGAAAAAAAATCATAATCAAGATTAAAATAATTGAAATTTATAAAAAATGTTTAATATATTTAAAATACAAGTTTTTTGGACGATTAAATTCATTATATAATTAAATAGAGACCTTTATTTTATACCACCCTAAATATGTAATGAATTACAACAATTATTTAAATAATTCTTTCGTCATACTACTCTACGATTTTCGAGTCCTGATAAAATTCCCTAATGGCAAAACATAAAAAATATCTCATACACACATATACATATGTATTTTATATATATTATACAAGTAACTTTTTTATACTGGATTGGAATGAGAATACTGTAATTCGTAATTAATAAAATAAATAATTTTTTATTTTAAACCTTATTTATGAAATAACTTAAACTAAAAAGCTACTTAAGAGTGAACACTAATAAATAAATTTACTTATTATGTCATAAAAAGTAAGAAGTGAAATTTTACAACTTTTGGGTTTTAAAACATTTTTGAAAATAAGAATGGACTAAAGGGTTAGTCAATCACCAAGTCGTCATGGCGCCAGCATCAGCGTCATTAGCTGTCTCAAATTAGTCATATGCTCTTATTTACGTCTATCTAACATGGGAAAACTGTTTAGTTAGTGCTAGTCCTGCGCGTCAAATATTTCACTATACGTTGTGAATATGAATTGGATTTGTTTTAATGCGTGTTTAGGTATATTCAAAGTAATACATGGTTTTAGATTTAATTGTAAAATACAGCGTTTTAAATAGTATATTCTAAAGATGTAATTGTTTATATTTTACTCTATTTTATAATTAAAGATTGCAAATTTTACTCGGTAAGAGCCAAACTCCCCTATTTTTTGTTGATATTATAATATATAAATATGCAATATTATATTTTCAAATTTAATTGTGAGCTATGAAACCGCCGACTTTAGTTTTTGTATTCAATCAGTTTCAATTGCATTCAAATTCTGTCAATTTTGCAACGCATATTTGAATAGTTCGGTTACTGATGAAACTTAAAAGAAAATTGCGATAATGTTGGTTACTACCAACATTATCGCTATTTTCTTGAATATAATATTTGCTTTAGAGGGATCATATATTTACGAACTTTGTTGATTATTTAATTTTAACCCTTTTCGGATAATATTGTTAAGAGCTGGTATTGGGGTAAATAAATGATTGTAAATAGATAAAATTAAAATTTCCCATAATTCCCTGTTGTTATACTAATAGTTATTATTATTATAGTAGGGGTTCGTATACATCATCAGTAATCAGTATGTTCTATGGTATATTTTAGTATATTGATAATATGTTTGAGCTGCTCCGTATACTATCCGATCGGTCTTAAGTCAGAGTTAGAGAGCTTCAATCTTCTCCAAAATAATTTTTTCTATTGATAAAATAAAATTTGCTAAGATGTTCAAATAAAGAGTTTTTTGACCGTAGATATTATTATTAGATGATTTTAGTTGGGTTTCGGTCAAGGTGGATCCAGAAAAATACCAATTTAACAAAAGTGTATTTTTTTTAAAGATTATCTGCCATCATTTCGGCTTACATTGTAAGCCATCTTCAGGGCTGCCTCTCATGAAGACGAGAGAGGATTTAGGAGTCCTGTTCCTAAGTTCACATCTCAGTCATGGAAATGTGAACTTAGGGACAGGACGTCCTCTATCGTCTTCATGAGAGGCAGCCCTGAAGATGGCTTACAATGTAAGCCGAAACGTTGGCAGATAATCTTTAAAAAAAATACACTTTTGTTAAATTGGTATTTTTCTGGATCCATTTAAAAAAATATGTTTTTTTTTAATTTGTATTTTTATTTTTTTGATCTACCTTGACCGAACCCCAACTAAAATCATCTAATAAAATTTGCTAAGGTTACTTTGTTCCTGTATAATGTAATTTTTACTTAAAAGGCGATATGTTGATGTCTAGTACATAAGCGAAAAATGCTCTCTACATTAATAAACAAGAATGTATAAGGGAGGGGGTATTGTAAGCAGAATAGTGATAAGGGTATCATAATGTAATGTCAAAGAAGTGTCAAAGTCTTCTCTCCACCGGGAGGAAATAGCCGAGGGAAAGTAGAACCGGGGCAGAGCCGAGTTGCTGGGTTGGCTGGCCTGTATTGATAAGGACAGCTATGCCGGTGTTGTATGCTGATAGGGCGGCTGTATGGAGTGATTATGGCGGCCGGCGGGAGAGGGGGTGCCGGTGTTAACACACCTGTGCGACGGCCGGGGGAGGGGAGTAACGATCGGAGGCGTGGTCAGGCCCCGCCTCTTCCCGCCTGACCCCAGCACAGGGTCACAGGGTCGAGACCCGCAGAATTACCAACATCCCCCCAGAAAAATACATCCCTCCCAGTTTCCCTTTAGAAATTTGTGTAAGAAGACTGGTTTTTAAAAATCAACTGATAATTTCAATTAGCAGCGATCTATATATCACTATTTTATGTATCAACCAAACATTGGCAAAACCCAAAAATAATAGGGCATCTTAGGGATTTTAATTCAAATATTTTTTAAATTTACTTTTTGAAATTACTTGAAATGATAATATCAATTTTGTGATGTTTCGACCAACCATAAAAAAGTAGCGACGTTTTCATGCGATTCATTCAAACTGAAATAAAATTATGGAGTGAGATGTTATAAGAATAAATATGTAGTGATTAAAATCCTACACATTTATACCTGTAATTGAAGAGAATATGTTAAGAAAAACGTGTCCAATGTCAAAATCAATTTCCATATCATTCCTTTCACAACAAGGCACTTTAGTAGTATATCTAATAAGAACAATTAAATTCAAAACTAAAAGGTATATATAACTTATTAGATGATTTTAGTTCGGGTTCGGTCAAGGTAGATCCAAAAAATAAAAAAACAAATTTAAAAAAATGTATTTTTTAAAAAGATTATCTGCCAACGTTTTGGCTTACATTGTAAGCCATGACTAGAGTAGTCATGGAAAAGTGAACTGAGGGACAGTACGTCCTCTCTCGCCTTCATGATAGGCAGCCCTGAAGATGGCTTACTATGTAAGCCGAAACGTTGGCAGATAATCTTTTAAAAAAATACATTTTTTTAAATTTGTATTATTATTTTTTTTTTGGATCTACCTTGACCGAACTCCAATTAAAATCATCTAATAATAATATCTACGGTCAAAAAAACTCTCCTTTTGGGTATATATGACTCTTCTCTTATAGAAAACAAAGGTCTTATTTTCCATTTAAGCTTAATCCTGCTGCAAAAAGTATATCCTACAGCGTACACACTATTCTAGTTTTGATGCATTATGAGACATGATGTTTCTAAACTGGCACAGTCACTTCATCCTCTTAAAATTGTTCATTCGACGCTCAGAGGTAGGGTAAATCAAGCATATCTCATTTTCTCAGCTTTCCTAAACCTGATAATAGACTTTAAATGCCCTTAGAACTATTATATTATTTTTAAAAAATTAAGTTTCATTAAAGTAATTAAGAAAAATTCGATGTTCTTTTCTCAACTAATTTTATTATTCTTTATAACTTGATCCTTTAAGCAGAGTGCTCAATTACAGCAGTCTCATGGAGAGTAAAATTTACTTATAAGTATTGGTATTAGAGCCACGAGACAAAGATATTGAGTATTGACTTGTGAGAGTACTTAGTCAATGAGAGATTGCGTAGACACCTAACACCAGTAGGCACATTATTCTTCAAGTGAGAACCTAAACTACAGAATGTAAGCGAGAGCGCCTCCTACTAAAGCCCATATCGTATGTTGTAAGTAGACGTGCCAGCTAGAGGTTTCCGGAGGATATTGAATATAAGCCTCAGGCCAGGCTCACAGCCAACTATATTCCCATAGACCTTTCATCCTGCCTTAAAGATTTTAAAGATAGACGTTACATACATTTTTATTATTTAATAAACTCACCTATAAAACAAATAATTCAGAAACATAGAACTGTATTAAATCTTATCTTATCTCATCTGCCTTACCATGGAGAATTCTGAGCTAGGGGAAAATTTAATGCGCTAGAGGGTTCATGATTTCAATGCTTTTCAAATATCTCTTGAACCTCTACGCTTTTATATGTACGGCAACTATTGAATGTACACGAAGACACTATTATACTCAGGTGTCACATTATTCATAGATACACTAATCTAGACTAGATTAAAATTAGTTATCCGATTTGCCTCTTTTGTCATCTTTAGTTTATCTCAGAATTAGCCAACATAATCAAAAATAACGTATCACACCCACTAAACACAGAAGAATTTGACAATTAGCAGGTGACTTTCTCAAATCAATTGCAGAGATCTTGATTTACAAACGACAGAAAAAACTAAATATATCCCTTCTGAAAATATGTATTTTCCATTCAGCATATCTTTTTATAAAACTGTTGCAATAATATGTTGTTTCTCTGTTGGATTGATTAAGGCAATTCAGTCTCAATCAGTTTTCACATAATGTTCCTTGCACTTTAAAAACGGATATGATGATAATATGATGTATTTGTATGGTATTGACATATAGGGTCGTGACCCGCAGGGGATGGAATATTCTTAACATACATGGGACGGCAATCGTTAAATGAACGTCCTCCCTAGGACAAGACTCGAACTCGCAGCCTGTGGCATGGAAGAGCTACAGGAATCATGCAGGGTGCACCTGTCTTAATCCACTAATCAATAAATACCAAACTGCAAGTAATTTGACAATTATACAATTTTTCATACTGTATAATTATGAACAAACTGATCAAATTCCTTAATAGATTTTTAATACATTCTAATTTTTAATCATTCAAACTCTTTCTACTGAAAAATCTTCATTTAAGGATGTTTATGTGAATGTAATCTCAATTTTCAAGACTTTAGGCAAATTAAAGATTTATGAAACAAGTTGAATTCGTAATTGATTTTATTTTATTCATTATTTGTATTTTTATTTTCCTTATATAAATATATGTATGCATACCTGTAATATATGAGTCCCTTGATGATGTTCAAAAATCTCGTGAGCAATATTTGCCGTTCGGCTTGTAACTCCACCTAAAAAGGATAAATTATTTTTGAATTCAGTCATTTACAAAATATATTGAATATAATATAATATATGCAATTTAAATATCACAGAAATAGATAATTTTGGTAAAATTATATAGAAAATATCTAAAGTAGCCTTTCTCTACATTATTTCATATAAATGTATGTATGTACAATTTGGAAGCTTCTTAAGGCTTACTATCTGTAAACTTTAAATGGCATGCACCTATCGTAAAGTTTTATTTAAAATAATTCTGTTAATAATAAAGTTCAGACAGGTCCTATGATACATTAATACATTTTCTCTAATTTAGTTTTACAATATATTTGTTAATTAATAAATCAATAGCTTTGCTAATAATATTATTATTGGAGTTCGGATAATAAAAATATTGGCCCTTATTTCTTAATTAGTAATACATTTTTTAAACTAAAAAATAAATAATATATGTGTTTCTATACTGCAGAATGTAATCGCTAATGGATTTTATGTATTGATTAGTTTATATTTTTAAGGTTAAGCTAACATTGTGTGACTTTTTTTGTCTGTCTTCATTGAAGTTGGCTTTTTAAAAATTATAAATTATAAAACAAACAGTAATACAAAAAAAATTATTTTTTTATTTAAATGACATATTATTCAAATTAATCAGTATATCAGTGATTTTTTCCTCCTGTTATCTTATAGACAATCCATGTTCCTTCTTGTACGAAAAAATGCATTGTGTTCCTGAGAAAACTGTAGCCCCCTTTTCATAAAAAATGGGTAGTTCAAGTTTTAATTTTAATTTATAAAAAATTAGTATCTCCGCAGGCAAGTAAAGGGCTCTAAAAATGGAAGTGTCTTTCAAAAGCGGCCAAGCCTATATAAATTGGTTAACTGTAAAGGAAACTTTAATTATTACATCCTGTTATTAAAAATCCCTAACAAGGAAATATTTATTTTCTCCCAGAGAAACATAGTGGTTTCCATATACAAAGAAAACCTTGAAAGTATTATTTTACAACCATCTGCTTCTTATGAAATGTTAAATATAAAATTTTGTGAGTTCAATTTTAGGATACATTTTATGGAATTCAATCTTAGATGAAAATATTATGTATCCATTTTAAATCTTATGAGCAAGCTTTTGGACTTCATATTAATGTAAAAACCTGAACCATCGTTACTAAAAAATTAAATTTCCAAAGCACATTCTGAGGAAATACTATAAGTGCTCTTTGTTAAGAAAAGCATTTTAAACTCCATCTTTCAGGAAAATCTCGTAAGATCCTTTAGAGGAAGAAGAAGAAGCCGAGGGGTGTGTCGTCCGAAAAGAAAGGCCAAAGTAGATAACAAATGACCTACTAGGGCGTGAGAGAGATCTCCTCCACATGTTGCTAAAGCTGCGGGGGGGGGGGGGGGGGG
>KZ807358.1:24663-37808 GCA_000696205.2 Oncopeltus fasciatus | reverse complement strand
GGGGGGGGGGCTTAATTTGAATATTATCGGGTCTCCGAGCGGGGACCTCAACCCCAACAGCAATAACCATCAATAGCTCTCTGACCTTAAACGAGGCCCTCGGATGAGAAACCGACCTGGAGGGCACTCTATCTCCAGCTGTGATCGGACTCCCACACCTGAAATATGGATCAAAGTTCGGATCGTGTTAACCGGCGGGTCTGTAACAGCCGACGCACACACCACCGGGAGATTAATACCTCCGCGGGATGGAGTGCACTTCACAAACTGTGTGAGCTGATTAGAGAGTACGGTAGCGATGCGCTAGAAGCACGTTTCCTCCGCGCCCCAATAACGGCTCCAGATAGCTCAACTTTCCCACATTACCAACTCTACATTTCATAAACTCTACTTTTCTTATCAGGAGGAAGCTGGAATCGAGCGGAGAACACATGCTGGAATCCAATCGCTGCAGATTAATTGTCCTTTTCCGAAAACAATAACATAATGTTACAAGTACACACAGAAAATCCCCATCTACATAAGCACTATACTCCACATTTTCATCTCAATGCTGTAAGTAACAAAGTGTAACAGTGTTCAAGTCCTGGCTCCCCTGCCTTCTGCTAAAATAATGGAATTGGACTAGATACAAATAATATAGTTTACTTTCAGTATAGGTTAGTCAAAATAATTAATGAGAGGGAATAGAATAAAAAAATCTATCTGTCCCAGCCAGGAAACGAACCTGGATCTTTTGCTATCCGGGCCGTTGCACTTGCCAGTTATGCTACCAGGACGCGCTAGATATCTCATTCAATTCCCTCTACACTAGCGAGAGCCTAACCTACGAGGAAGACGAGAACTTCGTCTTACACTCGAAGGAGCTGACATTGTCAAGCTATATGTCGACTCTCGTCATTTACTTTATTTAACTGTTTAAAATTTACGTGGGATAAAAAAACCACAACCAAATAAAATATTTATAAAGTTAGTCAAAATATTTTTTCATTATTTGAAAGTGTCATAATATTAGTATTTTTTAACATTAATTAAAAATAATAATAAAAAAAAGTGAGAGGGGTATTTCAAAAGAGGCATTAACATAAAATATCAATTTTGGTGAGTTATTTATGCTCAAAATACTGACTGCTTTTATGTTACCAGGTGAACTTCTATAATATTAAAGCAGTGAAAGAGCTTCAGTGGAGGCGGTAAACTATTTAAATAATGAATTAATTATGGTATGTAATCCCACGCTGAATTATCCACAAGAAATGTACAGGGAGCCAGAAAAAAAAATAATCAAACTATCTCAGCCGGGAATCAAACCCATGATTCATGGTCAACGCGCCTACCCGGGAAATAGGAGACCCGAGTTCGATTCTTAGCTGTGTTAGTATGATTTTTTGTCTGGTTCCCTGTATATTTCTAGTAGATAAACTATTTATATTTTCCTCATCTTGAAATCAGCTAAGATTTATATTTCTCGTTTGAATATGTATATCGCACCTAAAGCAAACGACTATTACATCTCAACTTATGAGGAGCGATGACAATTCCAATTTTTTTAAGGATCCGTTTGGTCATTTTAAAACGAATGAGCAAAAAATACCAGTCGCATGTAACTCAATCTCATTGCCTCGAGTGGCCGTTCGCCAGTAATTGAACCTTTTGCTTAACCCTTGGAATCACGTAAACAGCTGATTGAGTTAGGCAGGGATATGAATTAAACGGGGGGGGGGCTGCACTAAAAATTTCTGATTTAATAATGTTACTAAGAGGACGCTGGATATTTAAAGAGACAACGAAAGTGATGAAAGTGTTGTTTTTTTTTTCAAAAACTGGAGAAAGAAAAGGCTGGTGATGATGCTGATGATAAGGCTGAGAGGGGACTGTCCCGAGCTCATCAAAAGAAGGAAAAGCCATGATCTAAGGAAAAGAGGACGAGGCGGCCGCGCTGACTGAGGTAGTTCTAGTTTTAGTGCTGGCGACCAGGGGGGTGGGGGCTCTCTCAATCTGTGTGATGTGCAGTAACCCACGGGGACCTCGTCCTGTCGTAAAACAAACCACCTTTCCTCCCTACATCTCGGGGGTGCACTACAGTCAGCGTCAGCGTCCTCCGCCCAATCAGCTTCACCCACACACACACACACACAGTGTGGCTCATCAGCTAAAAGTCGCAAAGAAAGGATCCGCCCTCGAGTTACTCAAACAGTTACTCCCACTTTTAAATATGAAAAAAAAACAACTTTGGAAATGATTAGTTAAAGTAAAATCATATAAATTATTATTTGATACTTCCATTTTAAAGTGGGAAAGATGACACATCCCCATAGCTACTTATGGGATATTTTTGCTATCTGGCAGAAATATTCAGAATAATTTTTCAGACTTTAAAAAAATCCCTCTCTTCAGACGTTTCGGGCTTACTTGTACATCCTAAGAAATATATATATGAGCTATATGTCACCATGATTTCTTATTTAAAATATATATTATGTAATTCCNTATATATATATATATATACCTAATCGTTACTGATGAGTATTAAACAAGAACTGTACCGAACAGCTGTCATTGAACCAATGTCCCTTGTACTTATTTTCTAATACAAAATACTGTATTTTGCAACAAAAAACAAAAAAACAACAACAATAAATTGAGACCTTACCGTGGTTGGCAATTGCATTCTTTGATATAATTCTGCAAATAGGTTTTCTTTCTTTGTTAAACCATTTGTATAATATTAACGTCATCAAATTAATTTATTAATTCTTCCCTAAATCATTTTGTCATTTCCGTGGATGTAATACTAGAAAGGTGAAATAAAAAAGCCCCAACCAACACTGACCAAAATTTTACAGTGAATATCTCACCAATTTCTCATTAAATAACATATTTTACCAAATTCTAATGAAATAAATGTCGGCTTTTTATTAAAAAACTACAATGCCTTTCGCGCGATTATAACCCACATTTTAAATTTTATTTTAAGAAAGTTACAAACATAAATAGTATGTTTCTAGTATTTAAATGAAAGTTATTATTTAAAAAAATCAAGTAGAGAACATTCTTTCAATTCTTCTCGTACCAGAAGCCTCTTTAGTATAATTCTCCTATTTAGTTAAATTTTATTTTATTTTTTTTAAAACTTGATATACTATTACAAATNCACTAAATTTCCTATCATTCTTCCTGGAAGATGCCATTTATCTTACCTATTAATAGACTACATGCATCAAGTCAATTTTCATATGGGTAATCAAGCGCTTCTTGCTTTTATTAGGCGAAAATTCTGGGTATTCCGGCTCAGACAGACTATCAAGAGTCGTCTTACCAAGTGCCTCCTCTGCTTTAAGGCAAAATCTCGACCCAAACCTCCAATTATGGGCCAGCTACCTCAATGTCGGGTTGTCCCTAGTAGACCCTTTTCCTCTTGTGGAATCGACTTTGCTGGTCCATTTCAAATTAAAACCAGTTCACGTCGCAGCGCACCAGTTTCTAAGGCCTACCTGTGTCTGTTCATCTGCATGGCGACTCGTGCGGTGCATCTGGAGTTGGTATCAAACCTGTCAACCGACTCATTCCTCGCAACTCTCGATCGCTTTGTAGCAAGAAGAGGACGCCCGAACGCTGTCTACTCAGATAACGGCACCAATTTTGTTGGAGCTGCTCGTCGCTTAAAGGAGCTCTTTTCCTGGATAAGAACTCGCCACACTCAAGAATCGATTCTGAGCTACGCCACAGATTCAGGGTTTAGTTGGCACTTCAATCCCCCTCACGCCCCACATTTCGGCGGAATTTGGGAAGCAGCTATTAAGTCTTCGAAGGCTCACCTATACCGTGTCATTGGCGATCGAATCTTCACCTTCGAAGAATTGGCGACTATTTTCACCAAGATAGAGAGCATCATGAACTCTAGACCGATGTCCAAGGTCGATAGTGGCACCGACAATGACTATCTAACCCCAGGACATTTTCTTATTGGGGCACCTCTCGTATCAATGCCGGAGAAGGACATTACGGACGCTTCTCTGAACCGCCTATCGCGTTGGCAGCTCGTATGCAACTCGATTCAGCACTTTTGGAAGAGGTGGCATACGGAGTATCTTCAGAGCCTCCAAAGAAGGTCAAAGCGGTATCATCACAATCAACCTCTACGAGAAGGAGACCTTGTCTTCATTGCAGACACAATCAGCGTTCCTCTTAAATGGAAGATGGCCCGCATTATTAAGTGTTTTCCGGGTAATGATGGCGTAACCCGTGTAGTTAGCGTAAAGGACAATAAGGGTGTCCGAAAGTTACCCGTTCATACTTTGGTGTCTCTCTCTCTCATCTGACAGACTCAAACTCATTTTAGTTTTGTAAAACTTCGTTTTAGGTGGGCGGGATGTTGGCGACTTTCACATCTGCCACAATTTAGTTTGAATTAAATTAAAATAAATTTTAAGTATATTTATAATTGAATTGTGTAAGTTGTGTTGCCCCATCTCACCCCTCTCTCTCACACCTGTCTCTCTCTCTCCTCGCGTGCGTACTCGTCGCTGGCTGAGGAGTGGCTGCTTAGTCCCCTGTTAATCCCGCTACTGGACTCTTGCCCCCCTGGGCCTCTGCCTGCCGGACACCAGTCAGTCCTCGCTAGACCACCTAGCCCACTGCATTACGCTGGCAGCCTTCACTTTATGGGACACTCCAACTAGCTTCCAGGAAAGCCTGAGATGCCCACAGATTTCATAGGACTGCCGCAGTGTGAGGAGGATCTCCCAGCACCCATCTTCATTTTGGGACTCGTAGCCGCTCTCTTCAGACCGATAAGTACCCTTGGTGCACATTATTTGAGAGAGGGGCAATTTTTCTGGAGACTTTATTAAGTCCCAGATTGATTATTATTTAAGTAATTAGAAATTAATATTATTTATTATTATTCAGAAGAAATATTATTTTATTATTTGTTTGTTGGTATTCAAAGGAACATTAACTACTTAAGGAGATCATTTTTCTCTTATGTTTATATTAATAAATTTATTTTATTTATCGCTCTAATAATGCTGGCTGATATTTCCCACATCTCCTATGGTATACAGTCCCCATATTACTAACAAGTACTTTTGCGGAGGAAGACTGAATGAGTTTTCCAAGCGTCAATGCAAGCATCAGGATATGGGAAAACGAAATTCACTGAAATCCCAGAGATCTTTATACGCATGTAGCTGAAACTGTGTTCTGCTTAATTCATGGGCCCACTACAGCATTTTTGTTTGTAAATATCTTCAATAACCATGCAACAATTTTTTTTTGTTGGTGTATCAACACTTAGCTTCTAAACACCAGTGGAGTGTTTATAGATATTTAGCTATTTAGGGTACTAAGGGTAGAGGGTGTGAGGCGAATGGTGAGGGGCGTACTTCACGAAGCAGCAATACCATGGAGGGAATTTACGAACTGGAATTTTATATCACCTGCTTTCTGCAAATGCGTTCGCCCCCCCCCCCTCACCAGCACAGGGCGCTCGCAACCCCTAGAGCTTGGGGTAGTGGTGCCTTGTCCACCACCGGACCGAGATACCCCCACCTCAATGTAGAGGCTTTTTCTTTCTTCTCCAACTCAACAAGATTTCTGGCTAAGAGTACACTGGCAATCTGTATCCAACTGAAAAAAAAAAATATACATTACACTTTTATTATTTTCAAGCAATTAATGAGAGGGAATAGAATAAAAAATCTAACTGTCCCAGCCAGGAATCGAACCTGGATCTCCTGCTATCCGGACCGGTGCACTTGCCAATTGTGCTACTAGGACGCGCCATTTTCTTTTCGTTTATACTTTGTTAGTTATATCTCAAAAGCCTATTGGAAGATTACGTACTATGAATATATGTCTTGTATTATACATTGATTTTAAGATATATTGCAGTATGTCTGGATGACTTTGGTTTTCACAGCTTATGGGAATGAGCTCTTCGTTTGGGAGACCCGAGGGTGCCACTACACCGGAGGGTGGGAGTGGGGGAAGGAAGCTTGAGTAGGTTTGGCCGCGTTTAAAGCCAGTGTGTGTGTCTGCTGGATATTTCTGCTTGTGTGGAGTCCAGGCCGAATACCAGGGCGGGGGTCAAACGGCATTAGAGGGGCGGCCTCCAGGGACAGGCCAGCGGCAACTTTCCCCATTAGTCAACAATGGGGGGGTGTTGTTTGTATTTCGTTTTCCCTCCAGCCAATGGCCGTAATGAGTTCGGCCAACTACACCCCTACTGCCCTGCCTTCCGATACTTCCAGCCGGTCTGCATCCCGCCACAGGCACTTTCTTCCGAAGCCCTTATATTTCTCAGGAGTTATTTAGGAGGGAAAGAAAAAAAGTCTGAAAATATGACCGTAATATATGACAATTTCAACAATTTTTAGTGCAAGGGAACATAATAAAAAATCTAGCTGTCCTAGCTAGGACTCGAACCTGGATCTCCAGCTATCCGCGCCCTTGCACTAAAAATTGTTAAAATTTACGTGGGACTAGTGCGAGGAATTTAATAACTTATCAGACTTGTCTCGGTAGCTTAAATGGTAAATGCACTGGTCCGGATAGCAGGAGATCCAGGTTCGAGTCCTGGCTGGGACAGTTTGATTTTTTTATTCTGTTCCTTTGCACTCAAAATTGTTAAAATTTACGTGGGATTTAATACCACACACACATAAAAAATTTATATGACAATATACTCCTCTTTGCGGTTGCCGCTCATATGTAAAACACAAGCATATTACTCAAAAGTAATATGAGATAGTTTTACTGTTATAACATATGACTCGGCCTGCCAACCTCCAAGTCTGAAGTGCATTACTTTTTCCCTATTCTTATTAGTTGTGTTTTATATTTTTTATTTTACTTGCAAAAATAATCTTGATATCATTGAAAACTTAATACAAAATAAATTTCCGCAAAGCGATGACGAGACAGTTCCTTGTTTTTAAATGAGAAAAAATACATTTTTTTAAAGAATATATAAATATATAAAATTAGTCATGTTTAGTTACATTAGACCAGGAGTTTCCTACTCCGCTTGCCCCATTTGCCATGATGAAGAACTGAAATTTAGGCCGAAACTTTTCTTGTTTTTAATTCAAGTCCGAATCCCTAACAAACTTCTCTTCATAAAAAAATATTTGTTATTGTGGAATAAATCATTTAAATCAATTAGAAATAATACACATACATATATTTGACGTAATGATTGGGCCTCTCCTCTAACTAAATATTACACTTTCGAATTGAATTGAAGGTGTAATGTAGTCAAGAATTCAGAATTTTTGAGGTAAAGCTCTCTAATCGGATTTGTACTTAAAGAAGAGTTTTTTTTCTCTCTGTGCTTCTCTCAATAAAGGTGAAACATCGGGTTCTTGCTGTTTTCAGGGAATACCCAGCCATATTTAACCATCATACTTCATTCAACGATGGATTGCAGTGATAGTTATGGGTTGGTTGAAGTATTATTCAAAAAAGTCAAAAAGATCATTAGAAGAAATTATTATTCGAAGTTTAGCAGCATTTTCCTTCTCTCTCTCTCTCTCTCTCTCTCTCTCTCTCTCTCTCTCTCTCTCTCTCTCTCTCACTGTCTCTCTCTCTCTCTCTCTCTCTNATAATTAGAAGGTTATTAAGGATCATAGTAAAATAATTCTGGACTATTACTTTTGTTTTGGGCAAGACTAAATTGATTATACCAAATTATTTGCCAAGACCTTCAATAACCTTTTCTGACAACTTGGTCAATAACTCACACACTATGCATATGATGTTATCACAATAGTATACAGACACTCACACACACATATATACACTATTGTGATAACATCATATGTAATTTAAATTTTCGTTATGAAGGTAAATAAAGTCCGCTCACGTACAATCTTATAGAAATCAATAAAAGGTTGGATAGAGAGTGCAGTGAACACACAAAAAGAAAAAAATCACAAGGAGAAAAATTTTCGGGGATTTCTCGCTCTTCGTCAGTGAGAAAACTTTTTTCACTCCTCACTGATAATTTTTTTTTTTTTGTGTCCACTGCACTCTCTATCCCACCTGTTCTTCATTACTATGTATCGCAGCCGCGAACTTTTCATTTTTGACATATACTTCCTATATATATAGGAAAATATGTGTACATCGGAAGAAAAGCTGAAGAAAAGAAATGGCCAGGGTAGGATACTTTCTGAAGGATTTGTGTCTGAAAGGAAGGTTTAGCCTTTCTTAAGGCCCTAATTGGAAGGACCTCCAGGACCCTATTCACCTTTAATAAGAGACCACGGAGAAAGAGCTTCGGGGCTGGAGAGAAAAATCCTATAGCAATTGAATTAATTTGGTTCATTATAAGTTAAAAAGATGTCGCCATTTGGTTTTTTTTTTTTTTTTTTTAAAGTCTTATTCTGTAATCTAACCTTCTCCTTTTCCATTGTTATCTCTGTTGTCCCTAAGTATGCTTGTATTTCTTGTCAGCTAATTCTTAAGACATTTTGTGAACCTTAAATTTCGAGTGCTTACGACAGATACCTTCACAATGGACAATGGTGGGAGGGGGTGGGGGGGAGTTTCTTGTTTTAGTAAATGAGAAAAGGACCTCTGAAAAGGAAGAAAAAACAAAATGGGGTACATTTTTTTTTTTTTTTTAAAGTCTTAGTCTTCCTTTCAACTACTTAGGGTCATGGCGGGAGTGGCTATATGCAGATTGCCATCCATTGATATATTTATCGATAAAAGATTGTCGTATGCGGGATTTGAACCCGGAGCGCAAGGATTACAAGACTTCAATGGATCCCATAAGCTACCATCACTTTCACATTAACTCATTTATCGCTCTATTACACGTACATATTCTCATTTAATAAGAGACTGGTCTCTCTTCATTCCTCACTGACAAAGGGCGAGAAATCCCCCAAAAATGTGCTCCTTGTGATTTTTTCTTTTTGTGTGTTCACTGCACTCTCTATCCCACCTGTTCTTGATTGCTATATATTTATAAAGACTGTTTCATTATTTAGTCTAATATTAATTAAAAATTCTTGATTTTCATAAGGGTTTTAGGTTATTTTTTAAGCGTTCCCGGAATTTTTTTTTATTTATTTATTTTTTATTGTAAGCTGATAAAGTCAATGATATGAGTAAAGTGATTCAGGAAGCGATAGTGGAACAGGTGAAGGGAGGGTTGGATATTGCTTATTTAGATGTGGTACGAAGACACCCCCTGGTGTCCTGATTGGGAGTGTGGGTGTCAGACATGGCGACAGATGGCGACACCAGGACCCATGCAAATCCGCGGACCGGTGCCGCCATAGGCGTTCATGTATAATGCAGAGATGCGAATCAAACTATAGTTTTCCTCCGATACGTCCGAAGGGGGGACGTTGGGTCTTTCGGCTAGGGTGGGATCGACCACTCCACGCACGATTTTCTGACGTAGAGGAAGTCGGAAATAAAACAAAAAAAAAATATCACATTCACTCAGGAAATCTGAACACTCGGTGTTTTTTTTTTTTTTTTCTTAGGGTTGGTCCTGTCATCGTTAAGTTCCTTATCATAAGTTCTCGTATCCATTTTGTTTTATACACATTACTTCCAAATGATAAGTTGTAAACTGATAAGAAATTACCAGCCTCAAAGAACTAAACTGACACCAATATCCTTCCTTTGGATTCAATGATAGATGCTTTTTTGATTTTTTTGATTTGTTTTTTTTTATGCACAGAATGAGTGCGCGTGGCCGAAAAAAAATCCATTCTGCAGTAAATGACAGACTTTCCTTGTTTCATTTTGATGGAAAATGATAAGATTAATTGAAGTAATTTAACTTAGAAGCTGGAAAGAACAATGAACATCTGACATACATAAAATGTGTACCCCTCAAGTTAGCTCTTGATTGGTTGGGAAGGTAGAATAGAGGATGCGCTTACCAGCGATACAGTTACATTCGTTAAGCATGTGTCTGAGAATGTGTGTGTCAGAATATAGTTTAATTACCATTAAGTTTATTAATGTGTTACCATTAATGTGTTTATTAAGTTTAATAATGTGTTACTATTAATGTGTTTATTGATGTGTTACCATTAAGTTTAGTTACCACTTTGCTTTTATGTTACACAACCCAATTGTAATTGTTATAGTTTATAACATAATATGTTAACAAAATGTTATAGCAGATTGCTGGGCGTTATTTGGTAAATTATTACTAGCTATTATTTAATGGATTGTTGGAGAAAAATATATATAATAATATTTAAAGAAAAAAAAAAGTTATCAATTAATCCATTAATTTAGGTTGTTATAGTGGTCGTAATAATCCTGATTCCTGNTAAATAATTATAAACGATATTTTTGTTGACTAAATTACTTATTTGAGAAATTTAACACAAAAATATACATTATATTGATCTTTATCATAATAGGCAATAAATAAAATATGAATATATTTACTTTTGCCTTTATATTTAGACTGAATCTAGTCTTTAAGTTGAATTTAGAATTATTTTCCTGTTGTGCCGTTCTTTTCATCTGCCAAGTTCATATGAATCTTATTTCCTTAAGCTAAATTTAAGAATATTTAAATTTATCTTTTTTTTTCCAAATGGTTTTATATCAGTCCTTTCATTAACTTTTAGGCTTTATTTGTTCTTCTTATAATTTTTTTTTTTTTTTTTCTCCTCGGCAGGAAAAACGCAAGACTACCATATGTTCAGATAAATCGCCACAAATATCATTCTCTTATTATATCCTTGCTAGTCCCAATTCCCTGATATATTTAGCTTTTAAGATCTCCACTTCTAAAATTAATAGTTCTAAGACAGACGGGGTAAATAGGAAGAGATACGTCCTTCCACAAAATTTACCCTCAAAAGAAAGCTCCAAACGTTTATAAAATTATTTTAGGCTTATTTTGTTTTGTTTTATTCGTATTAGGAAAGTTTGACAAATTTAATTTCATTAAAACATGAAGAAAACTAATTGTTTTTAAATTTAACTTCATCAACCATCTCTCCGCCCCTCCCTCCCCTTATGATCTCTATTTTTCACAAGTTAAAAGCATAGAAAATTATTGAATACAATAAAATTTGTAGGGGTTCGGTCATAGTCAACCTTCACTGAACTCCAACTTATTCCTTACAAATAATCTCCATGGTCGGGGCGCCAGGGTAGCTCAGGGGATCAGTACGGGTCACGCAATCCTGACGCCGCGGGTTCAAATCCCGCCCAGGTCAATCTGTTATTTATAATATAGAAGCTTGTCCTGAGCCATGGGTGTTTAAAAAAGGGTGGCAACCTGTAGATAGCCCCTCCCTCCAATAACCCTAAGTGGTTGCAAGGGAGGCTAACCCAGCAAAAAAAAAAGAAAAAAAAAAAAAAGAACTTAACAGACGCCAAGGACTCTTATACAGCCTTATGAATAGGCGCTCACAGCTCACATTAGAAAATAAACTGACCATCTACAAGACCATAATACGACCAATCTGGACCTACGATGCAGAACTGTGGGGTGCCGCTAAGCCTTCCAATATCCAACGAATACAATCCTTTCAGTCCAAAATCCTCAAAATAATTGCTAACGCTCCATATTATGTGTCCAACTCTACCCTTCATCAAGATTATAATATCCCATTCGTCCAAGACTTCATCTCCACCCGCTTCAAGCTCTTCCACATTAAACTTTAATTTCATAATAATCCACATGACCAATCCCTGTCGTCGGACCCCCAATCCTTACAATCCTCCCCGGCGACTAAAACGGAGATGGCCTCGCGACCTCCTTGGCCTTAATGCCTAAACTTATCAGAAGTGGGGTCAATGGGATCTTTCTTCGTGCAAACTGACATTTTATTTACTAATTTTTTTTATACATATACATATTATTAAGCTATCAAATTACAAGATGTTTTATGAACAGAAAGTAATAAATCTCAATTTATTAAAAAAAACAAACTAAAAAAGCACTATCTTTATTTAACATGCTCATATGGTATAAGGCTTTTAATTAATATTAATTTGAAGATGAGTGATAATGTAGAATCTATTTATGAAATAAAGTTTTCTTTCTACAATTTATTTTGTTTTATTTGGATAGTAATTGTCTTAAATTTAAGTAAATGTACTAACACTTAGACGATTTAATTCAGATATTCCATTAAAAAGTTTATTTACAAATTTGCATAAATCAATTTTTATGAGTTTTTTTTTTTTTTTTTTTCTAGTACAATCTTAATATTAAAGGTAATACTGATAATTTAGCGATTTTTTTTTTTTTTTTTTTTTTTGGAGAGACGTACATTCCAAAATTAGATATACGTTGGTTAACTGATTCGAACTCATTTGATGCATCCTGATTGCTTCGTTCAGGAAGGTCAGTCGCATCTTCTCCCTTCTTTCCAAGGATGTGATATCTTCTTATGGGGAGGGGAAGGGGGGGGGGGCAATTTATCCTGCCCCATATGAGCACAATTGAAGGAGGAAATCTTCAGGGGTGGGGGTAGAGTAGTGGAGTCGGCAGTAGGCTCGAGACCAGCATGACTAATAGATTCCCGTTTTGATGGGGGGAGAGGAGGTGATGGGATGGGGGGTGGAGGGTGGGCGATTTAATGGCAGAAGATTCAGAGTGGCCTGTTCCAAATTCACTTTGAATTCCTCTGAGATCGTATCCAAGTTATCCAAGTGGCATTACCCCTTCTGTTTGGTAGCGGAAGTGCCCACTTGGCTACATCTCTCTCTTAGTACCGGTATATATTCATCTTCACAAGATTTCAATTTATCAGAGGGTAAGGGGGGGGGCAATATAAATCAAAATTTGATTTTCATTAAATAGCTAATAGTATTTCATTTATGACTAATGAGTTATTGGTATGACAACAAAGTTCAAATGCCCCAACTAAACTGGCTTTTTTAACAATTTTTAGTGCAAGAGAATAGACGCGAACTGTTCTGGCTGGGACAGTTAGATTTTTTATTCTCATTTCTTGCACTAAAAAATGTTAAAATTTACGTGGGATTAAATACCAAAAAGAAAAAAAAATTATAAACTGGCTTTGTTAGCCATAAATGACGATTGTAGCTATTGATTTGGCCATGCGTCAACACATTCAAAATGTAACACAAACTTGATTTTATAAATTTAAATTCAAATGTAATATATATATATATAT
>KZ807357.1:426236-440417 GCA_000696205.2 Oncopeltus fasciatus | reverse complement strand
TATCAAGATAAGCTTATATATATACAACCGATTATAAGCGCTCTATTTTGTATGATATAATAAATAAACGAAATTCAGTATCTACGCACCGTTACAGAGAGCTCATGGCTGAAATTAGTTCATAAGGTTCTACTGATATCAAAATTTTAAATTGTAATATCTTTATTCCCAGAATAGAAAAAACTAAACCGTCTTAGATCTTTTCCTATAAAATTCAAAATGCCGAGTAGAAATGACTAATTTAATTATCAATGTCACAAAATATAAAATAAAACAATATATGTCGAAGTGGCTGGCTCGTTTTCTGAGAACTTTTGGCCTAATTTTAAGGCCTTCATCAGGGCTGAGTTAAACGATACAAAATGTTACATTTGAAATTTATGGAAAATGATCGTCACGAAACTAAATTTTTAACTTTTTTATACACAAATAAAACCGAAGTTATTACGATTATAAAAGTTTTCCTTGGATTAGCGCACCTTCCCCCCCCCCCCTTCCACTCACTCTCTCTCTTTATGGTATTGTTCTACATAAATTGTCTTAGTAGATTGAACATTACCATTCATTTCTAATTAATGTAAGGTTATTGATTTTTGTTAGGTAATTAATGCAACTTAAGCTATATAAATATTGATACATTTTCAATGCACTATATCTGTAAGAGAGGACTCATCGTCCTAGGGCAATACAGTATTTATCTATCGTGTGTGTGGTGTAACACTTTACTTTTCTTCTCTACCGTTCGCCACCTCAGCTGTGTTCTCTTTCCAGCTGTTCTCCTTCCCACTCTCTATCTCTCCCATCTCTCTCCCATCCCTACAATCGTACTACTAGTACTCTTCTACTCCAGTTCCATCTTTCTCTCTTAGCCTGCCTCTCAATCCATTTACCTCTACCCTGTGTCCTCTGTCTGCATTTCATTCACTTCACCATCAGCTCTGTTTTGACAGCAAACAGTCTCCACTCGGGTTGGAGTTTACTTTAGAAATGGCGTAATTAGAGAAACCCGAGTTTCCGGAATATGTGGCAGCGTCCCACTGACAAATGTTTTGTCGAATCCTTCTCTTCAAATTTAAACCCATCAAGCTGTTTAAATAACAGTCCTTACGCTGAGTAAGCTAAGCGGATATTTTTTTTATCTTATAGAATTCAAATTGTTGAGTAGAAATGACTAATTTAATTATCAATGTCACAAAATATAAAATAAAATAATATATGTCGAAGAGGCTGGCTCGTTTTTTGAGAACTTTGTGGCCTAATTTTAAGGCCTTCATCAGGGCTGAGTACACATACAAAAGTAATAAAAAACATATCTATTTGTCATAACTCATGAATAAATAAATAAAATTATAAAATTATCTGCAATGAACTATATGAAATGTAAGAAAACTGAATAATGAACAATAAGTGAGAGAAAAATACATAATATTATGAAAGTAACATACCAAATGGGGTGATGGGATTTTTCTTAGGGGATATTGGGGATGGGAACAGAATGGTGTGTAAGAAGAGGGTGTAGAAGGTGGGAAAGTTTTTTTTTCAAAGGGCAGGCGGCTAGCCTTTGAGGGATTAGGGGGCCCGAGATTCGTAAAAATGGGGGGATTATGGGGAAAATGAAGGGTCTGGTTTGGAATGAGTGGAATATGGTGATTTTTGTTTTAAGATGTGAAAATTATTACTGTATGTAGAGGAAATAAAGATTTTGTCTCTTTTGTCATTGATGGGGTTATGTTCTAAATGTATGTGAATAGACTCAGCTAAAAGTCGTTCCTCAAGGATGGGTTCAGTCCCAAGAAGTAGAAATTAATGAAAATCGGAATCATGTTTGTCAGTAGTAGAGTGTTTTGAAAGGGCTGTGGTGAGTTTTTTTATTTTTAATGTCATACTAGTGGTTGCTGATTGTTCTTTTGATATGGTTCTGTTTTTGCCCTACATATGCTGCGGTGCACTTTTAAGTGGTGCATGCGATTTATTAAATTAATTTTTTTTGTTAATAAATAAAACATAAATCATAAATTCTTCATATATTCTTCCTCTTCTTCATAAATCATAAATTCATAAATACCGCAGTTATTTATTTATGATAAAAAGCAGCCTTATCTAAATAGATTTACCGAATCTTATCAAAGATATACGTGAATAAGACTAAATTACAAACTTTATCTTAAATGCCGAAGATTATAGTGAAGGGAAAATAAAATGTCCAGCCTCTTGAAGGAGAGTGGGGGGGGGGGGGTAATACCCTCAACTTTCCTCATTCATTCTGAAATTTCTTTCTAATTGTGTGTCTTCTGTGGATTTTAGTTAATGAAAAGGCTTAAATTTTTTTAATTACTTTTTATGGATATTTGTACTGTTTATTTTTTTTTGGATTTAAATTTGTCACCATTTTATTTTTAATGTCTTAAAGATGTATGTACATATATTGTATCCACTGTAAGGGCTCTTCAGGGTCCAACATTTGACTGATCTTAATGGGTGACAGCTTAATAAAATTCATGTTTCTATTTCCAAATAGCTCATCAGAGCTATTACTTTAGTACCATACTTAAGATGATTGTAATGTATATATATNAGACATTCCCATTGGCACAGCAATGCTACTAATGAAATATGGTCTATATATTTACATATACATATAAATCCTAATAGATTTTCAAAGTAATCAATGTGACTTATAAAAAATATATTGAAGTTAATTTTTGTCTATATCTATGAAACATCTGTTGTACATGGGCAGTAAATCCCTTGCCTCCAGGATGGAGTTGTGGTGAGTGATGACGGAGGGGGTGGGGGGTGAGATTAAACCACGACCTGCACCCCCTCCCTCCACTAATTAGTATTACCCTTCTGCACAGCTAAGGCGTTATTAGTCTTTTCATATTCAAATCAGGGAAGTCTGCAATCATCATTGCGTCCTCCAAGGCTGCACAATCCTTCCACTACTATTTCCCCTTTGTCCTCCACCATTTTTCTTTTAATTTTTTTTTTTTTTTTCTGCTATTCAGTATTCCTCTCTCACACAAAGAACGTGACTCTTCCAAATTCAAAGTAGGGCTTCATTTGCGTTCTAATTAATCAATTTAAACTTTGCTAATTATGAAGATAAGCTGCTCATTTTGTACGAAAATATATTTTCCTCATATCGCTGATACAAACCTTTCAAGAAAGTATTGAAATTAATTTGCATTTTTAATAAACTATTCATATTATACAACCCTTATTGGAAGTTATAACATAAATAAAATTTAAGTTTCCATTGTAATAATGTATTGTTTTGATTTAAAAAAACCTTTTAAAATAAATACGGAAAGGGTATTTCTAACAATTCTTTTTCTTGATAGATACTACTCTGAACTAATAATAAAATGGGCCTGAAATGGTTGGGGGAGCGGCCCGGCTCCGCGGGTGCGGGCCGTTGGGGGTTGCTGTGTCCGTGGGGCCTCTTGATTCTCTAGTCATGAATATATTTGCTGAAACTAATACACAAATAGTAATGTTCAATAACTTTTCAAAAACCACATAAACCAAACGAATAGATTATTAAACGCAAATAATCATACTCANTCTTCCAAATTCAAAGTAGGGCTTCATTTGCGTTCTAATTAATCAATTTAAACTTTGCTAATTATCAAGATAAGCTGCTCATTTTGTACGAAAACATATTTTCCTCATATCGCTGATACAAACCTTTCAAGAAAGTATTGAAATTAATTTGCATTTTTAATAAACTATTCATATTATACAACCCTTATTGGAAGTTATAACATAAATAAAATTTAAGTTTCCATTGTAATAATGTATTGTTTTGATTTAAAAAACCTTTTAAAATAAATACGGAAAGGGTATTTCTAACAATTCTTTTTCTTGATAGATACTACTCTGAACTAATAATAAATATTTTACACCTTAAAAATCTAGTAACTCTTGATCAATTTTTTTATGAATCTGAATATGGGGAAAGATTAGTAAAAGTAATTAATAAAAATGATTGCATTTTTAATAATAATTGGACTTTATTATTTTATATAATATGTATGTAATTGCATTTTAATTTATTTAAGCAATTATGATTTATATATAATATGCACAATCTATAATGTGGTTTTGAAATACAAAATATATTTTGATTTGAGAGTACTCAGCCATTATTATAATTTGTTATTTTTTCTCCCTGGTAGAAGCTCGGGGTTATCCTATATATTTTTTGCTTATCAGTTGATTTTTAAATTTCCAAGGAATTTTTGTTTTCTTTATTTGTTTTATTAATTTTTTGTATTTACCTATAAAACTATAAATAATATTATTGATTTTGTGAATATAGAATAATCCTCCGTAAATTAATTATTTATGATATCTAGAAAGCAGCAATAGGTGATGGGATAGGATAGTATGGGTGGATCATATGATTCCTTGTTGGAGGCTGATCAGGACGTACTGATAAACCCGTTGATCAGAATTTTATAGCATTTACCCCCTTTTCCCCATTACCCCACCTATATTATCCGCCTATTAGTCATTTAAAAAGATTATATAATCAACTTATCGATAATCTTTACATGTCGTTATTTACATCTACAATTATTTTCTTTTTAAATAATAATTCCAAAAGAACTTTGAGTATTTGTCTGAAGGAAGATTTTTTCAATTTTTTTTTTTGTAAAATGTAGTCAAATGTTAATTGATTAAAAAATGACTTTCTGAGTTACTTTCTTATTGAGTAACATGTGCATATTAATACTCATAGTCTTCTAATAAATATTTTATTCTATAAAAATATTTTACAATTATAAGTTGTCCTTTAAATTTGTAATACATTCATTTTTAAATCTCTTCAAATAAATCGTTTTGACACTTAAACATCTTGAAGAGATGTTTCATTATTCATTTATTTTCTCCCTTTCAAATTTGTTTTTGTATTTATTACATTTAATTAGGTCAAAGTCTTAAAAATTTTCTTTGGCATAAGTAATTTTTATTTGGATATTTAACGGTTTTTACTTATTACGCTCATTTATTTATTCATTTGTATTGTTGTTTTAATAGCTTGTATATCTTTAATTAAAGATAAATTCCATTTCCCCCCTTAATTTAACCTTTGACGGATTGAGTTTTGTTGAGCAGACTACCTTTAATTAATATATTTTCCTTTCTCGCTTATTGATCACACTTTTAGTAAGTTTTCAGTTCTCTACTGGACTCATAATAAGAATATAGTTATTCTGTCGTGTAGAATTATTTAGATATTTCTCATATTTTTTTTTTTTTGTCAGCCTCCCTTTCAACCACTAAGAGACATGGCCTCCCTCCATCTTTCTACAGGTTGTCACCCTATTATAAATATTCATGGCTAGGGATAAGCTTTTTTTCAAGATCTCGGTACAGATTTGAACCCGCAGCGTCATAATTTCGAGACCCGTACGGATCCCTTGAGCAACTTGGCGCCCCAGTGTTTTTTTTTTCTTTTAATTAAATGACTAAAATTTTTTCCAAATTTATATTTATCTTATCAAAATGCTATATATAAAATATCATAACTCTATCTACAACAATTATAATCTTATATATGATAAGATTATTAATATTACAAGCAGAAAGAGAATATTTAAAATATACATTATATTTGAATTTTCGCCCGCAACTAAGTCAATGGTAATGTCTTCATACAAACAGTAGTTGCAAGATAATTTTATTAATCATACTCAAGGGTTTATTATAAAAAATTTTTCTTTCACCAATTTTTTTTTTAAATTCTAAAATATCTACCCAAACGAATGAATTTTAGCAGAATTCTCACTAGACATTCCCATTGGCACAGCAATGCTACTAATGAAATATGGTCATATAATTTCTTCGTATTCGTTCGTTGCCATTCGTTGGAGATATAGAATTTTTATCCATTATTATATTTTCACTCTATATTTATCTTCTACAAAAACACACATACTCACGCGCGCGCACACACACACAAACTTATAATGTCTTTTACTCCATGATTTTGGAATTGAAGCCTTTTCGGTCCACTTAAGACATTTTCGTGGTCATACTGAGTCTTTTTGACAATGAGAAGAAATAATGATTTTAATTCCTTAGAATAACATATTTTTCCAATCAAACGTCTGAAAGACATACATTACTGAGGCCAACTATTATTATCATTGGTGACTTCAGGATTATGGTGATCCTTGAAAACCTTCTTCATTATTTGGTAAAATAATTTTTTGTAGATTTCTACCATAATCATATTTCTCTTGGATACCATAATTTTACATAGTCCAAAAAGACTATAAAGATTCTAAAATATTCTATTTGCCCTTCTCTTCTTCTCTCTTTTCTTTATTACCTATGGACTTCAGGATTACCCCTACCCTGATAGTTCATGAAAATATAATTGTAGTTTCTTTCATTTTGTCTATTAATGTTTAATTTTTATATTTTGAAATAAGCAACTATCTCTCTCTCTCTCTCTCTCTCTATATATATATATATATATATATATATATATAAACACAGAAGATTACTTAACTCAATATTTTTTTATTGACACACATCACACCTGAAGAAATCATTCTGCGCATAGAACCTATATCAATTGTAGAAGGTAATTCTGTGGTAGTTGAGAATAACCCATATGTATTTTAGAGGGTAATTCTGTGGTTGAAAATCTAATAGTCTCTTTCTTTCTCTCTCTCACAGTCACCAGCATATGTCACAACTCTTATTCATTTTTATTTTAAATTCAAACAATGATAACGTTATTAAGATTCGATTATCGATGACCAATTTTAGTATTGGATGAACCCCTGCAATAGTTTGTAAAGATAAGATTAGATGCTGAATTTAGTTGTAATATTTCAAAAATTGCGGACGCTTAAGTGCTTATAGAAAAAAAAACCCCAACTCTACCTCCCCCCCCCACACACATATATATATAATGTAAGTATGAACCCAATGGATCATCACACAGAGCTCCAATGATCCTTTTTTTCAGTGACCAAACAGTTATCAGCTTTCTCCTCGAATCCTTTTTCGTTCTTTTTCTTCTTTAATGTTTTGCCTGCAGAGGTTACTGTCTGCGATGTTATTTGTGTGTTGACTAACTTATCTGCAGGTTTTTCTACACTACTTGTACCCATGGCATTTTTTTTAGTCGTTCTATATAGTTCTAGTCTGCGAAAGTTACTATAAAATATCAGTAATATATTAATAATGTAATTATGAAAAGTATATAACTAACAAAAGAGGATATAGTGGAAAAATATGTATTTCATTATGATATTTGTAAAAATAATGGCTATATGAAAAAAAAAAAAAAAAAAAAAAAAAAAAAAAAAATATGAGAAATATCTAAATAATTCTACACGACAGAATAACTATATTCTTATTATGAGTCCAGTAGAGAACTGAAAACTTACTAAAAGTGTGATCAATAAGCGAGAAAGGAAAATATATTAATTAAAGGTAGTCTGCTCAACAAAACTCAATCCGTCAAAGGTTAAATTAAGGGGGGAAATGGAATTTATCTTTAATTAAAGATATACAAGCTATTAAAACAACAATACAAATGAATAAATAAATGAGCGTAATAAGTAAAAACCGTTAAATATCCAAATAAAAATTACTTATGCCAAAGAAAATTTTTAAGACTTTGACCTAATTAAATGTAATAAATACAAAAACAAATTTGAAAGGGAGAAAATAAATGAATAATGAAACATCTCCTCAAGATGTTTAAGTGTCAAAACGATTTATTTGAAGAGATTTAAAAATGAATGTATTACAAATTTAAAGGACAACTTATAATTGTAAAATATTTTTATAGAATAAAATATTTATTAGAAGACTATGAGTATTAATATGCACATGTTACTCAATAAGAAAGTAACTCAGAAAGTCATTTTTTAATCAATTAACATTTGACTACATTTTACAAAAAAAAAAATTGAAAAAATCTTCCTTCAGACAAATACTCAAAGTTCTTTTGGAATTATTATTTAAAAAGAAAATAATTGTAGATGTAAATAACGACATGTAAAGATTATCGATAAGTTGATTATATAATCTTTTTAAATGACTAATAGGCGGATAATATAGGTGGGGTAATGGGGAAAAGGGGGTAAATGCTATAAAATTCTGATCAACGGGTTTATCAGTACGTCCTGATCAGCCTCCAACAAGGAATCATATGATCCACCCATACTATCCTATCCCATCACCTATTGCTGCTTTCTAGATATCATAAATAATTAATTTACGGAGGATTATTCTATATTCACAAAATCAATAATATTATTTATAGTTTTATAGGTAAATACAAAAAATTANGGAGGCTGACAAAAAAAAAAAAATATGAGAAATATCTAAATAATTCTACACGACAGAATAACTATATTCTTATTATGAGTCCAGTAGAGAACTGAAAACTTACTAAAAGTGTGATCAATAAGCGAGAAAGGAAAATATATTAATTAAAGGTAGTCTGCTCAACAAAACTCAATCCGTCAAAGGTTAAATTAAGGGGGGAAATGGAATTTATCTTTAATTAAAGATATACAAGCTATTAAAACAACAATACAAATGAATAAATAAATGAGCGTAATAAGTAAAAACCGTTAAATATCCAAATAAAAATTACTTATGCCAAAGAAAATTTTTAAGACTTTGACCTAATTAAATGTAATAAATACAAAAACAAATTTGAAAGGGAGAAAATAAATGAATAATGAAACATCTCCTCAAGATGTTTAAGTGTCAAAACGATTTATTTGAAGAGATTTAAAAATGAATGTATTACAAATTTAAAGGACAACTTATAATTGTAAAATATTTTTATAGAATAAAATATTTATTAGAAGACTATGAGTATTAATATGCACATGTTACTCAATAAGAAAGTAACTCAGAAAGTCATTTTTTAATCAATTAACATTTGACTACATTTTACAAAAAAAAAAATTGAAAAAATCTTCCTTCAGACAAATACTCAAAGTTCTTTTAGAATTATTATTTAAAAAGAAAATAATTGTAGATGTAAATAACGACATGTAAAGATTATCGATAAGTTGATTATATAATCTTTTTAAATGACTAATAGGCGGATAATATAGGTGGGGTAATGGGGAAAAGGGGGTAAATGCTATAAAATTCTGATCAACGGGTTTATCAGTACGTCCTGATCAGCCTCCAACAAGGAATCATATGATCCACCCATACTATCCTATCCCATCACCTATTGCTGCTTTCTAGATATCATAAATAATTAATTTACGGAGGATTATTCTATATTCACAAAATCAATAATATTATTTATAGTTTTATAGGTAAATACAAAAAATTAATAAAACAAATAAAGAAAACAAAAATTCCTTGGAAATTTAAAAATCAACTGATAAGCAAAAAATATATAGGATAACCCCGAGCTTCTACCAGGGAGAAAAAATAACAAATTATAATAATGGCTGAGTACTCTCAAATCAAAATATATTTTGTATTTCAAAACCACATTATAGATTGTGCATATTATATATAAATCATAATTGCTTAAATAAATTAAAATGCAATTACATACATATTATATANTAGAAAGTAAATATAAAAAAATGATACACTCGCCGCTGCGATATATAGCAATCAAGAACAGGGGAGATAGTGAGTGCAGTCAACACACAAAAAGAAAAAGTCACAAGGAGTAAAATTTTTGGAGATCTCTCGCCCTTCGTCAGTGAGTTTTGAGAAGGTATGTATGTATATATACACGCAGACACAGTCCCAAAGTTACTTTACTCAATATTCTATTCATTGGCACGCATCTTTAGAAATCCTGCTGCTCTCTTAGACCTACATATGCTGTAGAAATTAATTCTGTTGCTTAATATTTATTCTTTCTTTTTCTTTTTGCCACACAAACTCTCTCTCAATCTCTCTCTCTCTCTCTCTCTCTCCCTCAGACAGATGGGAATCCTGGTCATAGTTGCTAGTAGCTTTTGGTGTACCTCAACGTTTTGTTCCAGGACCTTTTTTATTTGTTATATATATACATAAGAGATTGTATTATAAATGGGGCAGTAAATATGTATGCAGACGATGTAGTAGTCTGGTAAAGTGGTTACCTGGAGAATATAGATAGTTTATATAGGTATGCTAAAAATGATCTTCGCTGACTTAAATTATGAACTAAAAAGAACTCCCTGCATCTAAATGGTGCTAAAACTACATGGTTACTGGTGGGATGTCCAAAGCTGCTAAAAAAGTGTTAAGGTATTGCTCTACCTCTCGTCATAAAGTTGCTCCAGGTAGTGAAACAATGACGGCGTAAAATTTAACAGTTTCCCTACGTGGCAAGCATGTGCGGTACTAAACAGAAAAAGAAGTGCACTGCACTCATAAATGAGAAAGAGGAATATGCTAGCTGTTGAGCTAAAGAAAAAATTGTCATGATTTTCTTGATCATCATAATGGGATTATAGGCGTGTAAACAACTAGTGCCTTGCCACGAATGTTCTGCGAAGAGGGATACCTGAGGATCTAAGGAGAGGGTTCACACCCCTAAATAGCCCTAGACTTGAGAGAACATGGCAGCTGCCAGTGGGCTGGACCCATATATACAATTGCGGCTAGAAAGCTCAATAGCCTCCCAATAGAAATAAGGGCTTCATCGTCCCTTCTTAGGGCCTGTAAAGGTTATTTGCTTGGGCCTGACTCATGGATACCTGAGGATCTAAGAAGAGGGTTCACTGCCCTAAATAGCAATGGACTTGAGAGAACATGGCAGCTGCCAGTGGGCTGGACCCATATATACAATTGCGGCTAGAGAGCTCAATAGCCTCCCAATAGAAATAAGGGCTTCATCGTCCTTCCGTAGGGCCTGTATAGGTTATTTGCTTGGGCCTGACTCAGGGATACCTGAGGATTTGAGGAGAAGGTTCATAGCCCTAAATAGCAATGGACTTGAGGGAACATGGCAGCTACCAGTGAGCCTGACCCATATGTTCGATTGCGGCTAGAGAGCTCAATAGCCTCCAAATAGAAATAAGGGCTTCATCGTCCTTCCTTAGGGCCTGTATAGGTTATGTTCTTGGGACTGACTCAGGGATACCTGAGGATCTAAGGAGAGGATTCACTGCCCTAAATAGCAATGGACTTCAGGAAACATGGCAGCTTCCAGTGAGCCTGACCCATTTGTACAATTGCGGCTTGAGAGCTCAATAGCCTCCCAATAGAAATAAGGGCTTCATCGTCCTTCCGTAGGGCCTGTATAGGTTATGTTCTTGGGACTGTCTTAGGTATACCTGAGGATCTAAGGAGAGGCTTCATAGCCCTAAATAGCCCTGGACTTGAGGGAACATGGCAGCTACCAGTGAGCCGGACCTATAGGTACAATTGCGGCTAGAGAGCTCAACAGCCTCCCAATAGAAATAAGGGCTTCATCGTCTCTTCTTAGGGCCTGTATAGGTTATGTTCTTGGGACTGACTCAGAGATACCTGAGGATATAAGAAGAGGGTACACAACCCTTAATAGCCATAGACTTCAGGGAACATGGCAGCTACCAATGAGCCGGGCCCATATGTACAATTGTGGATAGAGAGCTCAATAGTCCTTCCTTAGGGCCTGTGAAGGTTATGATCTGGGGCCTGACTCAGGGATACCTGAGGATCTAAAGAGAGGATTCACACTTCTAAATAGCCCTGGACTTGAGGGAACATGGCAGCTGTCAGTGAGCTGGACCCATATGTACGATTGCGGCTAGAGAGCTCAATAGCCTCCAAATAGAAATAAGGGCTTCATCGTCCCTTTGTAGGGCCTGTATAGGACTGTCTCAGGCTGGCTGGCCATATGATGGCCATACCACTATTCCTTTTTTATATTTGATTTGTATTGGTATTTCTTTATGTATTATTAATAGGGCAATTTAATTATAATGTTGTTGTATGTAAATTTTATTTGCAGGTTGAACATTAACATCTCTTTTAATTAATGTAAGGTGGTTTTTGTGGTTGGTAATTTATCGTACTTAAGTTAAACAAATATTCTATGTGTATTGTCTCCGGAAGAGGAAGACAATTAATTTTCTCTCTCTCTCTCTNAAAAACAAACAAAAAAACTTGTAGTCTTTTGGAAAAATAAAAAAATTATTATTACTCTTAATCAACATATGATTTTCTTCAGAAACGTTAAAGGCGAAAATCGAATTATAATAACTAATTATAAGATTTGACTAATAAACTCTGATATTTACGCGCCACCACCCCCTCCGCTCTCACTGGGGTAATCAAATTTTAAAAAATTCATGTACACTACTTTTTTTTAATTAGCTCTTCATATCGTAAGAATTTGAATTTCATAAAATATTTCGCACAGAAAGCCGATTAATACATTGAATAACGTACATTGCTCCAGCTTTTTGAATGCTTTTATAAATAAATTTTGCAGAATTACTTTGCTAAAATTTGTTTTATGTTTTTGTTGTTATTAGTTTGTGAGGTTTAGTTGTTAGGTAAATTTTTATATATTGTAAGGCATATTTGTTGGCTAAGTTGATGGGTTTTCACGTGTGTTTCATGTGTATAAGATTATAATAAGTATTATTGATTATAGGTGGTTAGGCATAGGTACTGGTATGAATGTTATTAAGTATGTCTTTTTTAAATACCTATTGATGTTAGTTCTAGTATGTAGTCCCACACTGAATATTTATTATCCAATAGAATTGGTGAGAAAAGAGAGGGGATTCACTTTTAAGTCGTAGATAATTTGAAAGCATTTCAGCTCTTTAATTCATATTATTTTTTAAAGTAAAAAGATTTTAGATAAAATTTTCAATGATTTATACAATGTTGGAAGGATTATAAGTTAACTCTATTGTGAAACTAACGTTTATTAAATAAATAATTAGAATGTAGCTGATAAATTCCCTTACTTTTGTTGTTTTATCTCTTTAATTTATAATATCTTTTAGATTTAATTAAGGCATTAAATCCAACCTGATAATATAAGTACGCCACAGTCTAAGGGAGGACTTACTGTAGCGTAATAAAGCTGCCATTTTGGAAAAGTACCTTCTTGAAACTTGTTTAGGACAGAAGTTGGAATATAAATCCCAGTGATAGACTTAACTTTTGGAGCATTAACGCGACTCGTCGGATTTGAAGGGACTTTCGGAAAACTCTGGACAAGCTATTGAAATCTCAAGTACAAAGCGTCTTCCTACAGAGATTAACCAGGTCATTTTATAGTAGCCCTACTGACAATATAAATCCTACCATTAATGTTATTGCACATTTCCCGTAACGAAATCAAGCTATTCACGGAGATAACTTGCGCTGACACTAAAAAGTTTTGAATGAACTTTACCAATCTCACATAGAAGTAAAATATGGTCCTTCGTTTAATATATATGTGTGTGTGTATGTGTGATTGTATTTCCTTAAGGGGGTTAAATATATTCACATCGTCACGAACTTGACTCACCAACATAAAAAAAGCTAAAAAGATTATTATCATGCACGTATAAATGTGTGGTAGGATCTCTAGCTCTAGTGTCAACAAATATTTTATTGCTTAATAATAATTCGTTGTAGAAGAAAGTTAATATTTTTTAGCAACACTCACACATACGTATATATATGAAACAAATAAATTAAAAAAAAAAAAATCACTTAGCTAAAAGCTTTCATGACTGCGGTGAGGGAGGCAGATCTGATAGCAAGCGTAAACATGGAGAGCAGTTTGAATTGATTAGGGGAGCATTGATAGAAATATGCAGGGGTTACAGGGGGTAGCAACTGGTGGTCGCGTGTGGTGCAGACATACTCAACAACTTGCCGAGTTAGCCTGATAGCTGATAGCTTAGTTGTTAACGAAAGTCATCAGAAAATTCATAACATCTCCACTTTGCGCGGAGTGAACAAGCATCTAGCAGCAAAATCCTCTCACGGGACGGGATTCCTCAAGTGATTCAAGCAATTAACGAGAGGGAATAGAATGAAAAATCTGTCTGTCACAGCCAAGGTTCGAACCTGGATCTCCTGCTTCCCGGGCCGGTATGCTTCCATTACACCACCGGGATGAGCCAGATAACTTTTATAGTGTGTTGGGAATTTAATAAGTTATCTAGCTCGGTGGTGTTATGGAAGCATACCGGCACGGAAAGCAGGAGATCCAGGTTCGAGTCCTGGCTGGGA
>KZ807357.1:390211-405960 GCA_000696205.2 Oncopeltus fasciatus | reverse complement strand
AATTAATAAAAAAAATCTGAAAATAAAGGCTTTATTTAATGCTAAATTGTGTCATTTAGAAGATAATTTTCTTTAAAATAATTTTATTAAAAATATACTCATATAATAATTACAATTCCTTAAATGGGTGTAGTTCATGTTTTGGGTTGGCAGTGAGAAAATGCCCATTAGAAAAACTTTTTTTTTTTTTGTTTTTTTTTTTTTAAAGGCATATCAACCATATAGGTCATGGATGCCTCAAATATAATAGATAATAATTCCCTAGAGGAATAAGTATGTAAATCGTTAAGGTAGCCGCCGCAAGGAGACGAGCCCGGCGCGACGGACGGGTACCCGCCCCACGCCAGCCGGACCCCGATCAGCCGACAGGCGGCACGCAGCTGTCCCAGGACCATCCTACATGCATGGATCAACATTATTGCTCTGTGGCTACAGCCCTTGAGAGAGGATCTGTTCGTGTGTACCAGCCGACCAGACCCTTAGAAAAACATTAATCAACAGTACAATACAAATATCGATTTTTTTAATTGACTAATATCATCCAAGGTTTCTTCCCTGTTTTGACGTTTAGGAGAAAGTTCTTGTCTGTAACAAGAGTACTATGGTTTTAGTTCTTGAAGTGGGTGGTGTCCAACAACAAGAAACTAGTTGACCAAAAGTTGCAAATGTGTTTAAATGTTAGCGTTCATGTTGGTTTTTTTTTGTTGTTTTTTACCTATCGATTTTTTATTATTATTTTATAATATAAGGTCATATTTCGCAAAAAAACAGAAACAAACATAAATTATAAAATATCCAAGCATCATATTAATTTCAAATATTAAATAACTGATCTCCTAAGAAATCAAATCTTTAATAGCGAATTGTATTTCTTTATTTTAAAAACTGTGAACACTGTAATCAATAAAAACACATTTGTCTTCTCCACAAAGTCTCACACAAGTTTCTCACTCAAGGGTTTCGGACCCTAGTGGGACATCTTCAGTAGCTCTTTTCAAAGGTCGTGATCTCAACAGGTCGGAGGCTTATACTGATCAGGAATGAAAACGTTCGAGTGAATAATATAGATTTTTTGAAGAAGACAAGTGTGTATTAATTTACTTATAAAGAAAAGCTACAGACCGGTTTAAGAAATATAACAGTATAATCCTTCCAGATAAATTATGTAATTGTGAACAGAACATATTCTTGGATTCTCTTTAGCAGGATCTATGAAGATTGAATAAATCAATTCAAAAGTCTTGTCATTTGTCATCACCAACATGAATAGCATTATTTCCCATCGAAAAAAAAAATGATTAAACTGATGGTGTAGTCAAAAATACTCAAAGTAGCTCAAATAGTTTATGCAAAAGGAGTAATCGAAAACGGGAGACACATATATAATAGGACCAGAAGCAATATTTCGGCGGGGAGTTTGAGAATACATTTGCCGAACACAAAAGGGTACGTGACAAACATGCAAAATAACAATTACCGGAATCATTATACCCTTGGCACAAGGACTAACACGATTACTTACTTCAGCCAGGAGCTGCGTCACAAATATAAGTTTGTCACGCAGGAGCTGCGTAAACTCCACAGGTTTCCCGTGTTCCATTGAGGAATAAGCCGGAGAGAGTAATGCCCTTAAAGGGCTAGCGACTAATCCTGGCTCTAGACTGTCCGTGAAGAGGGAGTGGGGGAAATACTCAGCCATCCTTGTTGTTCTTCCGAATATCTTCCCTTGTTTGAGTTTCTCTCAAAAATTCAATAGAATATGAACTTAAGAAAGGTGTATTTTGTACCTATTGTGTCAAACAAACTCTATAATAACTCAAATAGAAACAAAATTATCAATATTATAAATTTTTATTTTCTTTTAAACCTTATTGTAACCAACTTTGGTTTCCAGTTTTAAAAATAATGGGGCTCACAAACATTCAAAATTGTATTCTTAAAAGTTTCTCTTAATCTACATATTTTTAAATTTTATGTTACAAAATATCTGTTCTAAATTATATTTTACGCCAAATATTTTTTTAAATATGTTTAATAAGATAAAAACGTAGATGCTAAGATTTCAAATTTTGATCCATCTCCAAACCACCCCCTGGGTACCCCCTTCCCTCCTGTATAAATGGTTTTAAATAATAAATTAAGATGCCAAATTGGGTTTTATGTATCAAAAATCATATGCGTACAGTTAAATGCAATAGTATAAAATTTACAGATTATTCTTAGTAGGATTGGTAGAGATCCATAAAATAATAGTAATAATAAGTCAACGGGGACGGTTGTAAGGGTTTGAGTTGAAGGACTGAGTGTGTGCTAATAGATTAGAATGATTTGACAATTGTTAGATCGGTATTCCTATTCATGAGTCTATATAGGAGTCCATGACGGAGATTAATTTCTTGACTTTTAATTTTAGTATTATCCCCCCATGAGTCTTTTATCTTAACTCCTCAAGTAACGAACGGAATTGTTTGATATTTTCGAGATGATCTTGTAAATTTTAGAAGCAGTTATAGGATCGGGGTGGGAAGATAGGGTAGCCTTATTGTTTGAAAATAGAGCTAAGAGGGTACATGGATAGGTACATCCCCATATCTGCAGAGTGTGATTAATTACTGGAAAATAAATATTTCATTAGAGCAAATATCTAGAGTGTCCTTCCCTATGCTGTGAAAAGAAAAATATCTTAAGGCATGTAAAACATAAACCTAGAATTCATTAAAAAAAATTAGGAATACAAATTTTCACCTTTTATTTTATAACACTCATCTAGCTATGTTTTTACCCTTAATTTATGCAGATTTTCATTTAAGAATGGATATTTTCAATTCTAATTTCGATCATGCAAATCATCCAGATGATTTTAAAGAATCTTAAATTGCATGAAAAAAAAATTTTTTTTGATGTCGTGAATATAATTTACATAATTTGTAAAGTGATTAACCCTCAATTAACGGACAATAATTTTTTTTAAATTAACTTTTTTAAAGACAAATGTTTAGCTATAATGAGTCAAAAAAGAGTTTGACATCTTATTATATGAGGGAACTCACCTGATTGCACCGGAATACAAACAGCTGGATAATGGTCCGTAAAAGAGGTCAAACTAAAGTCATTTTTCACTGAATAGCTGGGATTTTCTTGGCTGGAGGATTCTTCTGGAAAGAAATATATTTCATTCTGTGAATCTTAGCAAACTCAAACTAGTTCTGTCTAAAAGTAGCTGTTAATCTTTATTTAATTTCCAGAGGCAGTAAGTACCAAATAAAGTTCTACTTAGTTGAAAATGTTATGGTGTTTTAGTTTTATCGTGAAATGGGACCCCCCCTTAATAATCCTTTATTTTTACTATAGCTTGTTTACTTCCAGATAGCCCATACATCTAAGTCACATGTGAAGAGTTAAATATAGAGCAGTGAATAACAAAAATAAATAAAGCTTATGATTCCAACCAGAAGATTATCAGCTGTGAATTTGAAGGATCCATAGAATTATTACAATGTTTATACAGTTCCAAGCAGACTATAGAAAATTTGAGGATGCTGAAGTTTTAGATTAAAAATAAATAATAAATAAATAAAAGGATTGACACATTTAAAGGAAATATTTTACTAATTGTACAGCAATTCCTCAGGGTGAATATCTGAGTCCTTTGTTGTTAGTCCGGATTATGGTTGTACACATTGTATCCTGGTGTATGCTAGAAACAGTACATGCATTGTATATTCATTGAATATGGATAACTTAAAACATACAATTTTTAAAAATTTCTCCAACAGGCTTCATGAATGATAAATATATATAAGATAGAAGCAAAGTTTCTCTACCAGAACGTTGGTTGAAAGATTAAGTGCTGAAGGAAGCGATAACTGATTAAACAATTCTATAAGTGGTTTATGTTTGCACATGTGTGACAGAGTTCGAGTCAAGGGCAATAAAAGAATTACAGAATCCAAAATTTGTCCAAAGACTTAAGCTTCTAACGTAAGCTGACCTCAATAGTGGAAATATCGTACAACATTTTTAACCAATTCCTTTGTAGTAGTTCAATGGACGCCTACATATCCAAAGGAGAAACCACCATTAGACCCTCACTTAATCTTGTTGAAGCGTGTTTCAAGAGTTTCGGATGACGAAATATTTCATATGCAGAAACAAATATCAAAGAAATATGGTTGCCGGTAAGGGAGACACGCACCTCAGTCTTGCTTGACCAACAATCTGGTCACACGCTTACTCTTATTTACATCCAGCCTTAAGGAAATATGGTGAAATCAGCTAAGACTGCGAAGATCCTACGTGGCTTAAGACACTTATCAGGGAGAGAAAGTTTTTATTTAATTTGGTTTCTACCTTTCCCCTTCTATATGTAAGTAAAAAAAGATCAAAGATAGAAATCAAACGTTTACACTCCTAGGCGGTGCCCGTAGTCTGAGAAAAACTTTTGTATTGGTGAAATTGGAATTCATATCTATATGTGTATATATATATATGCGTGATCGGGAGGCTTGGCCGTAAAGTACAAAGATATAAGGGAGGGTCAAGTGTACAGAGATATGCAGGTAAAATTATTTATAGAATAAGAAGCCTAAGGTTGCAGAGACAGATAGGAGAAAATTGTGACAGGGCGTAACCATTTTTTTAAATGTTAAAAAAGCCGAAGATTTTAGTTTAAAGAAGGTTATGCCTTCAGATTAAAAAATAAAAATTAATGTTTTTTTTATAATCAAATTTTAACCTTATTAACTCTTTAATAGAATATTAACAAAATTTAACTAAACATACAAATATATTACCATGATATACAACACAAGCAACACTCACACATCACTTATCAACTTTATGATTATATGCCACTTTAAAAATTTAATTTTGATGGAATAATGATAATTGACAATGCTTCTTTTTAATTGCAGAAAAATACTTTACTTTTGTTGAGTGAAACTTTTTTGGTGAATAATGATACAAGAATTATACACACAATATAAAATGCTCATTGGTTAATCAATTATATTCTTTCAAAAGTCGTATACCCTTTTTTTTTTTTTTTGTAGGTTAAAGTATTTTTTTTGGGGGGGGGAAAGAATATTTTATGCATACAGAGATGCAGTGGTGAGAATTTTCTTTTATTTGAAATGACTTATTCATAATGAGCTGTCATTTAAATGAGACATAACTCTAATTGCTTTTCTATCTTGAAAAACTCTGAACCATCATTAACGTTACGTCGCAAAGGGCAACCCCTCTCGCGTGGGGTGAAAATTATATATAGTTTTTGTTGAAAAAATGAATAAATTAAATTGCTAATTAAGCGTGATGGATTATCCGTATCCCTGAACACACAGAGGAAAATTACAAATGAGTATGAGGCCAGCTGAGAAATGTTTATTCGAATGGAAATAAATTCCCAGCCCCTTTTGGAACTGTGTTTAATTAAAATTGGATGTAAAGGCGAAGGGGGGAGGGGTCGAGACAAAGTTTGAATATTGGTCGTCAATGTGTCCGTAACATGTGTTGCGTGTGGCCCACCCCCCCTATTTATCTCAGCTGTAATCACCAATTTTACATACGTTATGTGTAGCATGGTATGACAGATCTACCTTAAGGGAAATTAATTCTTGCTTGCGTTTTCCCTAAACGATTTATATATTTCAAATTAACTTGTAATTATTTATCTTTGATATATTCCTTAATTTGTTTTGTATGTTCTTCTTGAATAGTTAGCTATGTCTGCAAATTTAAAAAATAATAAAATTAAATGTATTTTAAATTAAAAGGGAAATAAAATAAAATTGGGCAGTGTAAAACTATAATGTAACAATAATTAAGAAACAAATTTCTAAATTATCTTCAACCGTGTACATTATACTATAAAATATTAAATCTAAGTAAAGGAATATCAGTTTTTTGACGAATCAAGACTTTAATTGAACAGTTATTGCTGTCATAAATGCAAATTGTGCCATAATTTACAGCCCAGATTATCTTATTACAGGTATACCCACTTTTAGGAATCGTTAGTTGAACACATTTATATTTAATTAAACACTCACGTAAATTTTCTTTATTCGTATTGATTTATTTACTTTCTTGTACAAATATAATTCATGTTATTTACTAAAAAAAAATAAGCTTATGAATAAGAGCTTAAAATTTAAAAAAATAACTAGTCAACACTGTTTATTAATTACTTGGGTCAAAAGTCACTTTGGTCACTAAGGGAATGAATAGTCCCTTTTCCTTTCGCTGAATCAATTTAATTAACGAAGCCATACAGCGTTTTCAAGTTTATTAATATGACAAATTTGAGTTCATTATTTTTGAAAATGAAGTATATATATATGGGANGTCCATCCTCGTGGCCGAATACATGTGTTCACTTATATATATATATTTGTAGGAAAAATTAGTCAAGTAACCCACTTGCAGGTGGACTAATCCGTTTTGCATGAACTGATTAAACTTAGCAGATTTTCCTTGTAAATTACCAAAAAAAAATTTTCAGGTGGACTAATCCGTTTTGCATGAACTGATTAAACTTAGCAGATTTTCCTTGTTTCTTCTTAAATGGACATAGGTAAAGCAATTACAATCATTTTGTAAGCTGTAGAAGACAAATGAAAAGCAAAAACTTAGCAGGGTTTTTCTGTCGATTGGTCGAAAAGGGAAAATGGGAGGGGGGGCAAAACGATTGTTGTTAATTCGTAAATCTCTTCTTCAATAAACCTTCTTCGTAAAAATGTAAAAACAAATTTAAATACAATTTTTACAATACTATGTGCATTTTTTTTTTTTACAAATTGTAATAGAATAAAAAGCACTGAACCTAAATCTGAATCTAAAAAAAAATTGTTTTTTTTTTTCTTTTCCTATGTCTCCAATAGTAAAGAAAATATTAACGGTTTTAAATTTGATTTTTTCCTCAGTCTCTCTTTTTTAACAATTTTTGCTATTAAAAACTCATACATAAGTTTATATAAGGGAGTTTAAATACCATTTTTTTTTTTTTTAAATTTCGGATTGTTTATAAAAAAAAAGACACTTACTAGCACACCAGTTCAGTCTCTATTGAACATAACGTTTCTTACAAAAATAAAAATGTTGTTATATGTTTTGCGTAAACAAAATCGACAAAGACCATGCTAAATAAATCTATTCCCACTCGTTTAAGTGATGAAGTGAATCCATATCTGCAAGGGTTGTCAAATTTATATATAAATTCTGTAAGATTTTAAACATAACTGACACCTATTTAACCATTCTAAATTTATTTTGTTTTTTAAAATCTCAATGCATGAAAAGTTTTATTTCATTGCAATCAAAATTAATTTATACACAAAAGGAAAATATACGTATACTCCTCCCTCCTGACTATTTTTTCTTTCCTCCCACGCTTTCTCCCACTGGGTAAGGAGCGGCCAGTAATATTCCCTCTCTACTTAATCAAAACGAAATATTCCGTTAACACTCACCCCTTTCTGAGGTCTCAGTTTCATTTAGTGTCCACACTGGAGGATTTAGTGTCTAAAGGCCTCGGGGAAGACTCTTATATATATGTAAATGTACTGATTCCAGGATCAGAGGTTTGCTTCCCCCACCCCTATCCATTCCAGGGGGTAAATCTTTACTCCACCACCCTCTTTAAATACACCAGATCCAATATATTTTGATTTATTACTTGACTAAATAGTAAGAATTTATTAAAGACTTTTATATAAAGTTTCTTATTTTCTAAAGTATGTCTTCTGAAACAGTGATTATAAAGGAATTGTGTAATACATATTTGACAGACATATACTTTTTTTTATAGAATTGTGAAAAACACTAAGTATTGGTTAAGCTTAAGGGAGGTTTAACTTTAGTCTCGTAGCTTGATTTACTATAGGGAACAAAAAATCGATTTTTTAATCATAATTATATCACATTCTAGCCGAAATTTATTAAAGTTTATTTATAGTTATAAATTTATGGTTAAAATAATGCTGCAATTCAAGCGGTAGCTTCAGCACTACAAAATAATCCAGAACTACTAACTGATGGCACTTCGCTAAACAGTGACAACGTCAGTAACCTTCGACTCGTGACCCTTCTAACCTTGTCAAGATTCACTTTGCCATTTACGTCAATTAACTATAGCAATATTCATTAATTAACCTTAATGTTTATCGATAAAGCGAGCACTTATGCATTCGAATTAGCTCAGAGACATGTGGCGACTATCGCTTCTGACAGAACTACATTTATATACATTTTCGGAGCGTGTCACTCACATCTACTTATATAAATATTTGGTAACCTAAAAGTACGTGAACAAGTAAAATGTATTGTAAAGTTGTAATGTACAGTTTTTTTTTTCTTTTTCTAAATCAGGAAATGATTCAGCACTTCAACACCTAAATTTTAAATATTTATGAATTTTATCGTTTTATATTTTGCCAAAAAGAGGCAAAAATCTCAATATGTGTGTGTGTGCTAGAGTATTAGTAGAGTGTTAGAGTATTATGCTAGAGAAATTAGTCAGGGTTTTCAGCATAAGAAAAATAAAAATACTCCAAAATAGTTGCCGACGTTTCGGATTAACTTGTTAGCCATCATCAGGGCGATAGTGATGTCTGGAGAGATCTCTGAGGGAGGCTTATGGTCATATCTCAGAGTCAAGAGCTAAACTGAAAGTTTAGACACAATAATTCGAACCTTAGTATCCTTCAGCTTACTTAGGGTGGTTCAGAAAATTTTTTAATTAGCAAAGTCTGTGCTAAATCAAAACTAGTTTAGGATTTGATTTTTTTAATGGAAATTTGTGCTTGCAAGAATTTAATTATTTTATTTTATTTTCGATAAACACATACTGTTGCATTTCCTGGATTTAGGGGTAAATCATTTAAGTTAGAAGTACATATACATAAATTTTAAAACACTTCTTTATTTTATTAAATTGTTAAGAAAATCGCAATCAACATAATACGGCAACAAAATTTATAATACAAAAGTGAATTGGCAAGCCCATTTTAAACAATAAGTGCGTTAAAAATAATCATAATCAATAATCAATAAGTTTTTGTTTTTAATAAGGTGGTAATTTTTTTAAAATCATTATTTATTGCATTTTGTTATTATTATCATCTTTTTTTATGACGTAGAGAAATTACAATAGAAAAAAAAATTACCAAAAAAAAATTACCAAAAAAAAATTTTAAAAGACCAGTAAAATAAATAAGTGAACTGTGCAGGGCCCATGGACCCCACTCCTAATAAGCATGTAATTTAGGTTTTTTAGAGAATAAGTTAGGATACCTTTTAATGTAGGAAATATGACACTGTTAACTGTAACACTGTATAAATTTTCCAAAATCTCAGTTTTAACTTAAAACTTATGACGATTTTGAAAGATACCTATAAATGAATGTAAGCTTTATCTAACATAAATGAGATAAAGAAAAACTAACCATTCATAAATTTGAAGGTAATAAAAATAAACTCCTTGAAAAGGACCGAGAGACCGAAACATGAGAAAGAAATAAAAAAAACGTGGTACGATAAATGTAGAACCTGTGTCCTTTACAAATTACAGATATAAAAATCAAAGTAAAAAGAAAATCATATATATATANACATTCGTAAATTATTTCCTTAACACTAGTTATAAAAAAAAAAGGTTATAGGACTTAAATGTTTTAAAATTACCTATCACACCTATTAAGTAATATAAGCTTTTAAAGATATTTCAACCAAAACTTAATAATTTAAAGAAATTGCAATAAATTATCCATATAATCTAAAGGGTTATTATCACTACCAATGAGTATAGAACTATCATACCTTCTATTATCCGTCTTCATTGGTTTCTGCAAACCATCTTCTGTTGGCGAGCGCTTTCGGACATTATCCATCCTCGTGGCCGAATACTGGTTGAATACAGACAGTGACAGTGAACACATGTATTCGGCCACGGGGATGGATAATGTCCAAAAGCGCTCGCTAACGGAGGATGGTGTGTAGAAACCAATGAAGACGGATAATAGAAGGTATGATAGTTCTATATTCATTGGTAGGCATAATAACCCTTTAGATTATTTACCTGACTATGTTAATGGTTGAAATTGGAGAGATGAGAGTGTATAGAATGACAAAATGAGACGAAAATAATTGCACAACATAGTAGGTGCAATATTTTATAAATATAATTAAGTTTTCTCTATAATTGTTTTATGAAAAACGTTTATTAATGAAAATATCTACGAACTGATTTTTGAAAAAATGAAAAAATCTGTAACTGTATTTTTTTCAAATATTTATACTCCTTCAAGTATACAACCAGGTTTAGTAGTGTGCCCCATAACTCTCTTCCTCTCAAACTCGTCATATAGTTCGTTTTCATTTATGTCTATTTTTTTGGATAACAGCGAATCTTACGCAGCTCTTGCGTGACAGAGGTTTTTGCTACCTACATTAACCATATATTTATTAAGTGAGGAAATTGATGGGTTCGGAACAACTTTTATTTTTTCAATTAGTACAACTTCCATTTGCCCTTTTGGGGTAGGGGGACGGGGGCGTATTGAACATCCCCGCTGAGCGAGTATTTTCAATTAAAGTATAATTATGCCCTCGGGGAGTAAATATAAAACGTTGAATTGCCTGAGGGCGTTCCCTGGAGGTGAGGCGGGTTTGGCATCCTCCCAGCGCCTGCTCCGAGGTCGTTCATCTTTCCCGCCTTTTATATACCTCGGCCCTTAATTAGCTTGGGTCATCATCATTATCAGAGCCGCCTTTATCGCGACGCCCTCCGACCTCCATCTGTCCCCTCTCCAACGGGGTCTTCACAGCAATCTCCTCACAATTGATAGGTTGCAGATCTGTCACTCTGACAGAGAAGGCTTGCCTGACTGAATTCAGAGCAGGACAGGCAATCTTCACTGAATTAATCCTCTCTGCACATCTTAATACACTATTCATACCTATATTAATCCTATTAACCTATTTTACAAAAAAAACAAAGCATTACTTAAAATAAATAATTATGTAGATTATTTTGGATCACCTCACAAAAGTATATTTTTTAAGAGAACCATATTGACAAATTTAAAAAAAATATTTCATTCGCAAAAAATAAAAAGAGGATATTGAAAATGAGAACAAATTGATAACAACAGTAACTTTTTCAATATTAGTTTCATAAAAAAGTTAAAGCATTTTTATAAATTGACCATAACCAACAGTGCATGTGTGATCCAACAATTTTTGATCGTCAAGATTTATGTATTAATCTAATGTAAGTAGTATTATGAAGTGGTAATTGAAGAATATAAAACTGTTTTGTGAATGAAACGCTTTTATTTAGCCAAGGTTTCGGCCTGAATTTCATACCTTCATCAGATCTGAATATGAAAAAATAAAAACTATAGAAACATGTCTACATGTTACTAACTAACCGTTGTATAAACAAATGATTACACACAGTTTTTTTTTCATTTATTTATTTGTTGGATTATGACATAAGGTCATGTTTTTATATTATTTTCGTATGTTTTTTTTTTTAATATTTAGCCCTGATGTTGGCATGGAATTCAGACTAAAACTTTGGTTAAATAAGAACTTTTTTGGTTACAAATTAGTTTTTACTTCTTTAACTAGCAAGACCGAATTTGTGGCAATCCTCTCTTCATAAAAAATATATTTATTAATTGAACTTAGGCATTAAATGATTTCAAAAGCCATTCCTCACCGATCGGTCTTGAGCCAGCCTTTGAAACTGTAACTTTCATTTTCCAGATCCAATCAGTCATTTTATATTATTTATGTCTATCTTGAATACATCATTGATAAATTGATATTAGAAATCCTGCTAACACGTAACGGACCCAAAATATATTTCCCTTACGAAAATATGTCTATATAAGTTGGTCTCTTATATTCCCTTAATAGGAAATTTTTATTCGAAAGGCAAAATTTTTAAATGGCCAAAGTCTCTCAAAATGGGTGGAGAGGGGTATTTCATGGCAGGTCAAAATTTGAAAATTAAGAATATATAATACAACTGAAAAACAAAGTACTTTTGATAAACCATATTAATTTCGCCTCCGAAACTTTTATCCATTTTGAGACATCGACATGATATAGACCAATATTTAGACTATTTTTCTTTTTTTTTTTTTCTATAGATGAGGGGATTTCGGTTCTCCTTCAGTGTATATAAATGTAAGAAATTCGTGTACTATAAAGGAAAAAAAACAACCGCGGGGTTTAATACGTCACAATGTCCTGAACAACCAAGAATAGATTATAGATACATGTGAAAATACAATAATGTATCTTGCCATCAATTTAATTGAACTATATTAGAATATTTTATCTTATTATGCCTAATAATGTTAGTATTCCGAAAAAATTATAAACGCTATTTCTAAAAATGTAATTTTATGATGTATTTGTTTTAAAATATTGAAAGCCCAATGAAGGACCATCAATGTTTCTTTTGAAAGAGTATTTCTTTTAACTTAAACTAAATAAATTATTGCTTTGTTCCAAATAAAACGAAATGCCATGGCCGAAGAAGAAAAAAAATACTAGTTTTATTCACAGTTGACATATAAAATTAGGATTTTAAAGGGATAAGATAAATACAATTTCACAATTTTTAACAATATCAGAATTATCATTTGTAATCTGTGGTCTATAGAGTGTTGACGCTCACACACACTCACATAATAAAAATGTCATTGTCTATAATTTTTATTTTCTTGTAAGATAGAATGTACAAAATTTATTAAAGTAGTTTTATGTACTCTCTCTTTATATATAAAACTATTAAGAAAAAAAATGATATAAAATTACTTTTTTACAAATAGCGTTGAATTGTTTGTTTTGGAACACTGTTATTAATGAACATATTAAATATTTTGTAAAATAATATTATAAATCTTAAAGAAAAACCATTGTACCATATACGACATATCGCTTTATTTGCCTTGTACTACACTTGTATTTTTTTAGTTAAAACTCAATATTTTTTTTAAGGGCATGTATTTCACCTTCGTAAAAAGCTGGGGAGACTCCGAACCCCCTTTCCTTCCAAAGATAAAATTTTACAGCCGAGATTCCACATGCATAAAAGTTTTAAAAAAGTTGTCTAATGATTGGTTAATTTACTTTTTTTNAAAAAAAAAAAAAAAAAAAAAAAAAAAAAAAAAAAAAAAAAAAAAAAAAAAAAAAAGTTATCTAATGATTGGTTAATATACTTTTTTTCTCAAAAGTTGTTTGCAAATTCATTAATTAGTTAAAAAAGTAAGATAGAGAACAGTTATTTAGCTATGATAAATATCTTACTTTAAAAAAGTAAATGTAGACCATAATAGTAGTTATAGGTAGTTGTTTTATTAAATATTTGTGATTACGTTCTTCAAAATTTTATTTAGCGATCTGTAATAAATGATTGGTAGAGACGGTATTTATGGTATGTATTTCTGATTGTTGGAGTGTCATTTTTCATTTTGTTTTGCTAGAGAAGATATTGTTAGATTTTTTTTTTTTTTTTTTTTTATGTGTGAATGAAGTGTGGAAAATTAGGTGTTCCTGGTTGTGCAACTTTTTATTTCTTTACAAAACTGATATTATTGTTATGATATTATGTAAAGACGATAAACATACTTTATAGGCACAGTATTGATTCCCCAGAGCGGTGGAACAATAATAAGTAGACGGTCCACCTACGTTGTGGTACCTCGCTTTCAACAAGGGCTAATACGTAATTCGAGGATCGGCACGTATGGAGGGTCGCTCTGCATCGGACGTTCGCCGGAAGCGCACGACCATTGGACGACGAGACCTCAATCAGCCCGGCAAACAAGCATCTCTGAAAGAGGAGGGGTGGGCTAGGTATATATCCATCTGGGAGCACGGCGCTGCTGAATGCCGCTGAACACATACCCGCACAACAGCCCTGCACCACCCTGCTCAAACAGATAGCGGGCGCCTCACCCTGTCTGTAGACATCACTCTCAAACTCCATCGCTTTCAATGCGAAATTTACTCCCTTCTGATCCAGCTAAATAGACTAATACGCCCTACATTCCACCGATTAACATTATTCAACAATGTTTGATTAATATATATTGTAGAGATCATAGTAAATATTTTCTTATTAATTCTCATTCAAAATTATTTGAATTCATATTTATTCAGGTTTCCCACAAGGAAATCTTGTTAAATTACAATGGATGAATGACGTAACATTCAAAAAACTCAAACAGTCATTGTCGAAAAAAAAATGTATTTTTATGTCTAGTTTTGCCACAAATACTGTTCTACTTTGATAAAATCCTTAGGTATCACATGGATAATCAATTCAAACACCAAAACAAAATTTCGATTAGTTTATTTTTACGTGCAAAAAAAAAATTATTCTTTCATTATATAAAATCTACTTTGTAGTCAACTAAAATACAAAGTTTACTTGGTTATAGATTATTTCTCAAAGAAACTTGAAGAGGATGTAATTTCGAATGGAGGTACAATCATTCATATATTTTTTAAACAATAGTAATAACTTATTATTGCTTTTATGAAACTAATATTTCAAATATATAAAAAATTTAATCCTAATGAATTAACTTATCGATTACTTATTTATATTCAGTCATGATTTAGTTAACCGTAGAGAAAGAGTCTCACTCTCTCCCCTTATTTACCCATTTTCCCTGGTGAAGGCCAGTAATTTTGGCCAAAACCTTGCGAAAATATAATAATAAATTTTTATCTTCGAAAATCTTTTTTAAAAAAATTTTTAAGACCGAATCTCTGACTAACATCTTTTCATAATTTATTATTACTCCGAATGTAATGAATTGTAAATATATCAGTATACCTTAAATATTATTATTATCATTAATGAAGACTTTAAATTGATGAAAAAATTTTAGTCGATAGAATTATATCAACTGATGGTTTTTTTGTGATATATTTCTACCTTTGTTCTGATAAAATTTGAAATTACATCAACTGTTAAATATGTTTTATAAACAGTTCAATTTTATTTAGGAAAGCAACAATTTTTTTAAATATTATTTAAAAGAAAAATATTGAAAAATGTTGGAAACTGATTATTTTTCATCTTTACTTGGTTTGACACAAGTTTTAATTGGGTGTTATCTGGAAAGTCTGGAGCTAACTGGTAAACAATCTGATTTACAAGACCGCTGGAAACGGTTGGGTGATCTCCAGCCGCTGGAACCACCCTCCAGCGGTGTCAAACCTGTTGAAAGCGTTAGGGGAATTGTAGCTAGCCCAGCTCGCACAGTACTACAATCTGATAGACATCAAAAATGATTCCTACAATTCATTAGTAACCCAACATATTCTTTAAAATTAGTGATTTATTCTGCTTACAGGTCAAAAATAATCAAGTCAAAATTTAAAGGAAAAAAAATCACGAAACTCAGGGAGCAAATTTATTACTTTGCATTTGAAAATTCACGGCTGTCATTTATTCCTTTTACACTGATGCTCACTTTTTTTTTTTTTTTTAACCACATAGGTTTCCATTACATTCCAAACATCCATGGCTCAGAAAAAACTTTTATTTATAGATTAAAGCCTTCCCTGGGCGGAATTTGAACCCGCAGTCGTGGTTTTATTCTTTTTGACATTTTTGTAAGGAGTTGGCTTCATTTAAGAAAATAAAACATTTTCGGCAACACATTTTTTTTTTTTTTTTTTTTTTTTTTTTTTTTTTTTTTTTTTTTTTTTTTTTTTTT
>KZ807357.1:338722-348895 GCA_000696205.2 Oncopeltus fasciatus | reverse complement strand
ATTCTTAGATGATTTTAGTTGGGGTTCGGTCAAGGTAGATCCAAAAAACACAAATTAAAAAAATGTATTTTTTAATAAAGGATTATCTGCCGACGTTTTGGCTTACATTGTAAGCCATCTTCAGGGCTATCATAAAGACGAGATAGGACTTCCTGCCCCTAAGTTCACATTTCCATGACTGATTTAAATTTGTGTTTTTTGGATCTACCTTGACCGAACCCCAACTAAAATCATCTAAGAGAAAGATAGATTTTCCCTCCCTGGACAGAAATGGTTGTATGGGGGTTAAAAACTCAAATGAATAATTTTTTTAAAAATTGATAAGTTTAAAATAATAAAATTCAAAAATTTAAATTGTCAAACTACCTCTCATTGTCTTCTTTATTTTAAGAAGAGTGTACTCCAACACTTATATTTATCATAATTATACAAAATTTTTGATAAACAATGAAAATAATTAAGTCAAATATATATTTAGTATAGTTTATTTTAAGTATGGTATTTGTAGCTACCCCTCCCTCTCCTTTATTTTTTTTTTAGCAGTTAAAAATCTAATAAAGACTCAGCGAATTAAGATTTAAAAAATTGTTCTTCTCGAATTATGCCTAAATGAAATCCACTGAGCTATGTACGTAAGTTTAGGAGAATGCCTCAATGATAAGTGAATCATGTAAAGAACAATATCATTTGTTATCCATTTACTTTCGACTCTTTTAATTTCTCTTTGGTAAATGAAGTGACAAGGGGGGGGGGGGGGGTATTGTGAAAACTAGTTAGCTCCCCTGGCAATATACGATAACAAACAACAAATGCCGTGGAACACAAGAACTTATTGCCACTCACCCCGCCCTTATCAGTACGAGCACACTTCTTATCAGCGAAATAACTTCAATATCGCCACCCATCCTATTTCTCTCTCGACTTTGCTTTTACCCCTTTTCTCATTCTTTCGATCTGTATCTCTGTATAGCTCTACCAGGGGGAAAACAAGCTATCCACTTTCTCACCTTGGCAGAACTTTTCCAAAATTCTCTCATTGCATTACGATCCCTAATAAGAGAGCTAATAAAACGATAAGAGAATAAGATATCTAATAGAAGCATTACTAATATATCTATTCCAGAGAAAATAAATTTATTATTTTAGAAAGATAATCGTTAATATTTTAGACTATACTAGAATAATGAAAACTTCGATAAAACATAGTATAAGTATAATTTTAAAACATTTATTTTCCGTACTGTTTTTTAAAAAGACCGTCACGATGCAACAGCGTAATCTAAGTATATTTCCAACATTTTTTTTTTTTTTATGACATCCCAAATTTCCAACTTTAAAGATTGAATTAGCGACCATATTGGCCAGTAAAGTTTGCTGTAGATTGGCCAGAAATTTGCTGAATGAAGTAGGATAAGATGTTAAAGAATGAGTCTGGAGGTTATTTTTTAGTTTTCAATCTTTATTTTGAAGATCGTACGACTTGAAGTTAAAGCAGTTTTAAGCAACTGTAGCATTGGTATCTCTTTTATTCGATTCGTATCAACGTGAGCTTGTTTCTGGAAGCATATGTCCTTGTGAAATGTGTTTTACCTCAAGTTATCTCAAGAAAAGCTCAAGCAAGAGCCCTTTTAATACATTTTCTTCGCAAGTGGTGGATAACCCCCACCCCTTCTTCTGAAAATCAAATTCAATTATTCCGACTAATCCTAAATAAATTTATATTAAACACACTTCCTTTGGAGGTCGGATTTAGGTTAGTCGGTTGTTTTAGTTGAAGAACTTTAATATAATTTAGCGAAAATGAAAAATTACTTTTTTCGAATACTCATAGTAAGCTCCAGACAATAAACTTTATTTTGTTTAAAAATTGTAAGGGCACATTTGTCTTGAATGTTAATTAAGAAATTTCAAGAAATATCTTTGTTTTAAGCTAATTATTATAAAATATTTTGTCTATTGAAAGCTTTATTGAATCCAATCTCTTACACCCCATAATTTCCCTCTAACACTACAAACCATTATTTAAAAATAAGAACCAAATTTTAATGTTATTTTTCTTCTTTAATAATAGTTTAAAAAAAATTATANAATATTATTTTTTCTTCTTTAATAACAGTTTAAAAAAATTATAATACTTGTTATGTAATTTTCTAACATTAGGATTCTGAATATTTTTGAAAATATATGAATTATGAAAAATATTTATGAATTTATTCTTTAGTTTTGAACAGGCCCACTAATTTTTCAAAATATAGATAAAATTTTTCATGTTTAAGCTATTTTTTATTTTTCTAACTATTGAAAAAAATTGTTTTTAGCTGTAACCAGATAAGGGGAGGAAATAGGGAGAATTAAGATGACTAAAATTTTAATATCTTCTTTATACATGAACTATGAAAAAATATAAGTAAATAATTGACTCAAACTCTTATATTCCAAATATATAACATTTAATAAAAAAAATGAAGGGAGATATTTACGAATATAACTACGATTGCTGGGTATTTCCCTCAATTTTGCATATTGGTTATTACAGAGCCAGTTTTAAGGCCTATTGCCTTACGCCCTAAGCTCTCTCCAACTTATTCGCTATTATTCATCAATAACTTTTAGTGATATTCATCTTCATTAAACATTGGAAATAGGTTTGGTGCATGAAGCTGATGCATTTTTTACTGCAGTAAAACATCTCTGGACCAAATAAAGTAATGAAAAATCGCTAATAAGTCTTATTAGACCCCGACTTTCTCATGCACTCACAATTTTTTTTAGAGAACAACAGCTGAAAACACGACAAAAAAATATTAAATGTAATGCGTTTGTCAAAATGGCTTCTATATGACAACTCGGTAAAACTAGCTTGAATAAAATTTTGCACATTTTTTTTTTTTTTTTTATATTACGGTTCAATACGTCTTGAAACGTATAACATCAAATTATATGGTTACTCATGGTTTTATTTTTTATTTAGAGAACAATAATTACATTGCTATTAGAAGAATAAATCAAAGTTATAAAATAATTCTCAGATCGTATTAAAGTGCCATCTACCTTATCCAAATGTGAATTTATTGAGACACACTGAAGCACACGAAAATGTCAACAAAACCCTTCTAGCCATTGTGAAGTCAGAATATATATGTACAGCCGAATAATATATTTAAAGATATTTCCTCATTGCATTGCAATATAGTTGATTGTACCTACACAGGACACATATTGCTAAAATTTAGTAAATTATATGTTAGACCGTCAAATATATAATAATATAAGCACTAACTTATGAAAAAAATATTGTTTTATTGAATAAAATACAATTTTATTTATTCTTGTTTAATTTATTTTTATTGATCTTAGTGAGGTCTACGAGAGAGGGGCAATCTACAGGTAGTCACCTTATTTCAAGCGTCCATTATTTCTCCACAAAAACATTCCCAGGGCGGGATTTAAACCCTAGGTTTTGGGAGTCACAAAAGGGCTCCGGTAAGCTTTACTCATATTTGATCTCTCACTGATATCACAATAACAGCAATTAATAATAACTTTAATTATTAGTTTAATATCACTCATCTGAGTAAAATTATCTCCATTCTTTTGTCAGAAATATTTAATGAATCTCATTATTCAATATTGTATGAATTTACATTATATTTATTAATGAAACATTCCCTACTATTTTCATTATTTCTGATAGCAACCTACATTTACAATGTCTACAATCTAGGTTTGTTGAAATAAATACAAATTTTACTATCTACAGCATAAACATTTTACGTCCATTTTGCAGTAAAAAGAATAAACACATAGAATAAAAGTTCGGAAGAGGATAGAGTTGGGTGAGAAGAAATCATTTATACTTTCCAATCGTAAAGTTTATGGTATCGCCTAAATAAAATCAAAGAAAGGGAAATAAGAAAAAAATAAACAAAAAAAAAATTAATCCAAGAGTAAGTAATACTTTTCCGATGAAATCTTTTACGTTCCCCTCAAGGAAGAAAAAGAGCAGGGCTACTGAGATAGGAAGAAGGATGAGGGCGAAGAAAAAACACACAAACCGACTTGGACTAAGAATTATCAAGAACCTTCGAGGGCCGTAAAGATACGACAATAAAAAGGGCTTGAAGAGGGGTGTCGACTGGGCAGATAGAGAAGTTGGGCAAAAACATCCCTAATCGGAGCCCAGCCAGGCAAACATCCCCATTGGAGTCATGGTGTTATCTTCCCATGAGGAGAGAGGGGAGTTTTTGAGGGTTATTGCTTTCCCATTATGACCCACCCCCCACTCATACAAAAATAGCATTGATCGAGATAAGTCAATTCCAAACTCGGGTTCCCCTACTATAGTTTAAATAGCTAGTCCTTTCGACTGTGGAAGACCAGCTCTGGAACTATAATAACTTCAGGAATTATGTAAATTAGGAATAACAACAAGTAAATCTTAATGAAACATAACATTTTCTATTTCAAAGATCGATATAATATATAATAGTGATGATATATTTTTTGTATGGATATTTTAACTCTAAATTCATTTTTAACTACATAAAATTCAAAAGTAAAAAAATGCAATATTGTTTTTTTCGTTCCATTAACAAAAAATCCCTAATTTTGTGTGTATATATATATATATTGACTATCATTTTTGGTGTCAACTAAGAAGAATTTGAGAAGATATGGAAAACATTCTTAAAACCTGTCACCAAAAACCTCAAACCTACGGAATTCACTAAAAAATAGTTTGTTTGATTGTGGTGTATGTGTCAATTAATAAATTAAATCCAGCATATGGCTTTAAATTGTAAAATAAAAGGCTAAATTTCTTCTTCAGCAGAACCAGACTAATAGGAGTTGAGGATTACCTGAAAAAGTGCGTATATAATGTTTAGAATAAAAGACATATTTCAGAATTTTTTTTTTAGCTTTTATTTATTTATTGAATTCTGTTAAATAAAAACATTTTGTAAATTGATTACAATGAAAAGTAAAAATGACATTCAATGATAATAAGCTTGGTGGTCGGATGGGTGTCGTGTTCTCTGCCATGTGGTTCTCGCCCGTCTTTTGGAAAGTATAAGAGTCTGTATATGCTTGGGAAAAGGTTTGGGATTAAGAGGTTTTTCGGAGGTAGGTTTAGATGCTTTCCAGCACGACTTTTGAATATCAGAGGTGAAGAATTGTACAGCATCGTCAAGGTCTTTTGGGGATTTTAAGGAAACTCTGAGGTCTATGGTGTCTTCAAGGAGGGATTTAAACCTATCCCAATCAACTTAGCCATTAACCAGTGACGGAGGAGTCGGTTTTGGGGTGGGTTGGAGTGACATGGTGAGGAGTATGAGACTGGTCAGAAGAAAGGTCATTGAATGTGCTGGTAAAGGATTGGAGGGGATGCAGGCTCTTGCAGACGAAGAAGTCAATGAGGTCTGGTACTCGATTGTCATCTGCAGGCCAGTAAGTGGGGGTATTCGGAGAGAGGGTTGTGAGAAGCCTGGAGGAAAGGGAAGCGTTCAGGGTACGACCACGGGAGTTAGTCGTCCTGNGTTGGTTTTGACATCTACACTTATATATATATATGTGTATATATTAAAACACAGACGTATATATATTAAATTAAAACTTTAATTTTAAAAGAGTTTTTAATTGACCTACACGCTTATATACCGGGATTCTTCCTCAATATTTTGCTTTTTAGGTCCATCGCACAAGGCACTCTTCACGGACAAAACTTCATTAGCCTTGCAGCCGTAGTCCTAAATCCTTCAGCAATGGCAGTTTCAAGAGAGTCACTTATTCCCCATAATCTAAACCCTAGGTCTATTTTGAACAAATGACTTGAAGAAAAAAGTGATCTCAGTCAATCTTACTATGTTAGCTACAGAAAGTCTCAAGTGATCAGCCTCTGCATAGAAGTATGGTCTATAATTTGTCTTTAAGCACTAACTATCTTCAGTGTAAAATAAGACAGACAGAATTAAGTATTAGAAAACACTACACTTACCGTTATTCGATACTTTACCCTCCGAGCAGAGTAGATAATCTTTGTTAACATCATGGCTATAGACACTCCTGCACTAATATCTGCTACTCAGGAGTCACTTCATCCAAGAATGTCCTGAGGCATAAAACGGCTCATATAGGGCTCCTTCCTTAGGAAGGAAATCACGTTGCTCTTACATTTCCGATCAACATGCAATCTGTTTTCTGCCAGTCTATGCCTAGTCCTAATCATTTGGGCCACTACTAACATAAGTTGATCTATTATCACTTGTTTATCTGCTATGTTAGGACTAAGTTGAGGGAGAAAATCATGTTTTAGTAGTAGTAGTAGTAGATCATTGAAGGGCAATCAACTTCTAGGTTGTTACACCCTATAAATACCCTTTAATATGTTTACTATAAATTAGTTAATAAAAATAAAATAAAAGACAGGAATCAGGTTTATTTCGACCACTATAACAATCTAAATTAATGGATTTTTTTTTAATTTAAATATTATTATTATATATTTAATAAATTATTATAAATAAATTATTATTAACTAAAATAATAAATAATATCTAATTCTTTAATTTAGANTTTTTTAATTAAATATTATTATATATATTTAATAAATTGTAATAAATAAATTATTATTATCTAAAATAATAAATAATATCTAATTCTTTAATTTAGATTTTCCAGGCTATACCTGCTTTTTTAAGAAAGTTTCTATCCATCTCCACAACTCGAGAATGCCTTGTTCTAGTATATTCACGTTATTCCCATCGTCGAAGTACATGGAATTATAAGCCTCTTGGGTCCTTTGCTAATCCTCAGAAGAATGAAAATTTTCTAATTTGATAAAGTAAACAAACAAATAAAAAAAAAAAAAGAAGAAAAAAGAATGCCTAACAAGTCACAAAAAGTCCCGAAAGTGCTTTTGATCAATGATGATTTTAAAAACGAAATTAGTATTTGAATACTAATAAAATGAAGCAAACGGAGTAATGTGAAATATGAGTCACTGTTAACAAGAAGAAAATGTATCAAAATTACAGCTTCGTCGCAATATGTATCAATGTCGTGATGGAGAGAGGCTGGGGACTTCATCAGGGGTATTCCCGTGAATTTTTCGGGCGTAAAATTGTGATCCATCCTGTGTTAAAAGGATTAACCATACAACAGAGCTCTGCACGGCACGTCCAGTGAAGTGAAGCAATTAAAATGTGTACTTGTCAAAGTCAATTTAGAAGTCTGGTCACGGAGCCATCTGTAAAACCAATTTAAAAAAAAAAAAACATTTTTATTTCGATATTTACTTGCCTAATGGCTCTGCAGAAGATATGTCAGAACGTTCCTGGAAGGGATGGCGACCTGTCTCGCAGGAATTCGGCCAATCTGGGTCATATCAGACGACAAAATTTGAATACGACAGAGACCACACGTAATTCCATACTTCCATAACACGTAATTCATCTATTTTATTTGTTAAAAATGTATAGAAATATTACAAATATTTCATGTAAAATACCGCCATATAAAATTAAATTTAAAGTCAATTGAATTATAGTAAACAGCTTTTTACGACGTTATTTGAATCATCGACAAATCATCATAATTATTCATTTTTAATTTCACTAATAAAAAATGTCTAGAAAGAACTACACATTATGTTATTTTATAAATATATAATTATAAATTATACAAAACATAGAGCTGGCAAAAATAGTATATAAATATGCCAATAATAATCAATTAATTGAATTAATAAATAAACACCATTTTAATATATCAATAAGCATAGTTTAATAAACACAATAATGATTGGAGGTTCATTGGCTGACGAGTATCATGCTGGAGAAATTAGTCAGTGTTTCGGCCAGGATGAGAAAAATAAAATACTCCGAAATTGTTGGGTAATTAATTTATTATTGCCGACGTTTTGACTTAACTTGAAAGTCATCATCACGGCGCTAGTGTTGTCTGGAGAGATCTCCGAGGGAGGTTTATGGTCACATCTCAGAGTTAAGAGCTAAATTGGAGTTCTGAGATGTGACCCTAAACCTCCTTCGAAGATCTCTCTAGACATCACTATAAAAAGATCCGCCCAACATTTAATAGTACATTCTTAAATATCTTTCTAAATATGAGTACTTTTTTTTTAATATTTAATGATTCTGGCTACTGAAAGGCTGAAGACTGCTTGGAATAAGCCGAACCGACTCCTATTAGGCTGTTTTGAAGATTTGAAGAAATTGAAATTTATGTTGTTGGTACTTAAGTTGGTCCCCTTGTTTTCCGATATGAACAAATTATCAGTCTCAAGAGCGAGAGAATTATTAAAATAATGTTATGTGAATTTATTATTATATTTTGAAGTGCTATGCCAAATTCTATTATTAAAACAGAAGGCTTTAGCCTGCAGAGTGTAACTCACGCGCGCACATATGTATACACACACAAAAACTAAAATTTTAGATGGACCATATTTTTAGCTTGTACATCAGTTAGGCACTAAAGAAATTCCTCGTAGTATATAATATAATTCCAACTAAAATTGCCATTAATTCTTGAAAAAGTAAATCACAAAGGGAATTTCAATATACCATAAATACGTAAATTTTTATTGGAGTACAACATTAGTTGTATTGGAGTTTACATATTCTCTTCACACCGTCTCATTTTGCTTTTTTACATTCATCTTTTTTACACATGTGCCAAGTTTTGTTCAAAACNCAATTGAATTATAGTAAACAGCTTTTTACGACGTTATTTGAATCATCGACAAATCATCATAATTATTCATTTTTAATTTCACTAATAAAAAATGTCTAAAAAGAACTACACATTATGTTATTTTATAAACATATAATTATAAATTATACAAAACATAGAGCTGGCAAAAATAGTATATAAATATGCCAATAATAATCAATTAATTGAATTAATAAATAAACACCATTTTAATATATCAATAAGCATAGTTTAATAAACATAATAATGATTGGAGGTTCATTGGCTGACGAGTATCATGCTGGAGAAATTAGTCAGTGTTTCGGCCAGGATGAGAAAAATAAAATACTCCGAAATTGTTGGGTAATTAATTTATTATTGCCGACGTTTCGACTTAACTTGAAAGTCATCATCACGGCGCTAGTGTTGTCTGGAGAGATCTCCGAGGGAGGTTTATGGTCACATCTCAGAGTTAAGAGCTAAATTGGAGTTCTGAGATGTGACCCTAAACCTCCTTCGAAGATCTCTCTAGACATCACTATAAAAAGATCCGCCCAACATTTAATAGTACATTCTTAAATATCTTTCTAAATATGAGTACTTTTTTTTTAATATTTAATGATTCTGGCTACTGAAAGGCTGAAGACTGCTTGGAATAAGCCGAACCGACTCCTATTAGGCTGTTTTGAAGATTTGAAGAAATTGAAATTTATGTTGTTGGTACTTAAGTTGGTCCCCTTGTTTTCCGATATGAACAAATTATCAGTCTCAAGAGCGAGAGAATTATTAAAATAATGTTATGTGAATTTATTATTATATTTTGAAGTGCTATGCCAAATTCTATTATTAAAACAGAAAGCTTTAGCCTGCAGAGTGTAACTCACGCGCGCACATATGTATACACACACAAAAACTAAAATTTTAGATGGACCATATTTTTAGCTTGTACATCAGTTAGGCACTAAAGAAATTCCTCGTAGTATATAATATAATTCCAACTAAAATTGCCATTAATTCTTGAAAAAGTAAATCACAAAGGGAATTTCAATATACCATAAATACGTAAATTTGTATTGGAGTACAACATTAGTTGTATTGGAGTTTACATATTCTCTTCACACCGTCTGATTTTGCTTTTTTACATTCATCTTTTTTACACATGTGCCAAGTTTTGTTCAAAACATTTATGCATGCAAAGTTTATATCTCTCATTTTTATATTTTAAAATAAGGACCCGCCAAGCACAATGATATTGTCTTCTATACGTCCTATAATATGTCTCTTTAATGAAAATTTTATAGGAAATTTCAATTTTACAATACAGATTTTATAAATTAATAAATGCTTGCCCTATGCTATGAATATTTAGAATGGGTTGTGCTACCTGTAGATAGCCCCTCACATTAAAAAAAAAAAGTAAAATAAGATTAAGTCTAATTTAGTATATATATATATATGTATGGT
>KZ807357.1:317339-331420 GCA_000696205.2 Oncopeltus fasciatus | reverse complement strand
TATATGATTTATAGTACTTTGTAAATAAATTAATGAATTTGTGTCTTTGGGTTTGTGGGACGAAACAATATTTTTTGCATCCTCCCATGTAGACATAAATGATTGCTTCCTTACAGTGGTTATTAAAGTTCCTACAACGGTCACTAGAGTGCGGGTAACGAGGCAAGCAGGTGTTTTCGCCAGTTCACAACTTATCGCATCGACTTCACCAAAAACACAAACACACACAAGAAACTTGAGTTACAAATGATTCGTGAGGTTTCTGTTGGGAATTTATCGTCTTGAACAAATTATTCTGTGATTTATTCCAAATGATTTATCAATTGCTTCTCTAGGTTCTTATAACGAATTTAATCATTTAAATTCGAGATAGCATGAAAAAATTACTTATATTTATTTATTTAATAATTAATTAAAATGGTCACTAAATTTCCTTCACAATAACAAAGTAAGCAAATTGATAACTTTATCAGTTTAATACTGTAATTGGTTGCGGTTCAAATAATTAATCAAAATGGTCACTACATTTCCATCACAATAACAAAGTAAGGAAATTGATAACTTTATCAGTTTAACTCTGTTATTGGCTGCGGTTCAAATAATTAATCAAAACGGTCACTAAATTTCCAATCGAATAACAAGGTAAGGAAATTGATAACTTTATCAGTTTAATACTGTTATTGGCTTTCGTTCAAATAATTAATCAAAATGGTCACTAAATTTCCATCAGAATAACAAAGTAAGGAAATTGATAACTTTATCAGTTTAATATTGTTATGGGCTGCGGTTCAGATAATTCAGAGAAGAAATAAATTGAAGGTTATTTATTCTAAAATAATTAATCCTAATAATCACAGATAACGATTGTACCTACTGATTGGATGATGCGGAGAGAGACTCCTGCTCTACTGTAACTTAATCATGACTTATATGTGTTAAATATGCGAAATTGCAGAAGATAACTGGAGGGGTGTTGTCTAGACAGGAATGTCTAGAGTTTTCCTTTCCCTTTCTTACCGGACAGTCTAGAGCCAGCCCTAGCCATTCCAGTTATACTAGTTTATACTATACTAGTTTCTACCTTCATTACCTTCCACACACCTTGTAAGATCAAATTATTCAAATATTGTTATATGACCATGATTAATAAAACATGATGACCTGCATAATTTAATCTTATAAACAACCAAGTTGAAAATAAATAAGTAAAGAAGAAAATTTATATTTTTTTATCAATTGGAGCCAACTTTTTAAATTAGTTAATTTCTCAATTAACATCAGGATATATGACGAAAGAAAAGAAAAAAAAATTAAACTCATCTATTTTCCATATATGGGAGAAGCGAATAGGAGAGAGGGGGCAACTTAATTTATAGCCTAGCTGAAAAACTTACAATTTTTATATTTAATTTCTTGCAGCCAACCATCAACCACTGCACAACTTATGCATTCCATTTTTATTTTTTCAGCTAAACACATTCAATTATTTACGTAAATATGTAGATAAACATATATTTATAAGCATATTTATATGTTATTGACATATATTACATCAACTGTATCAATTTGTTCACAAAAAGTAAAAGTACAAAATGTTTTTTATTGCAAATGTAATTATGAAGAACACCGTTAACGTATAAAAATAAATTATACAGGAAGGTCAGTAAGGAAGAAAATATTTTATATATTTTTATACCTACTTGTATGTAATAAATGATTAACGAACTAACACCAAATACTAATGACTAGACAGAAATAAAATTTTATCATATGTTCAAACTGTCATTTTATCACAAAATTCGAAAAAAAGATGAGACAACAAAGTATCAAACTCAAGTAGTTTATGAAATTTTATTCGACTAATAAATTATTTAATAAAATTTTCAGATAATTCTTTAAATAAATATGTTTTCATTTCGGGATTTGTTTGGAAAAGTTTGATTAGGAATTTTAAAATTAAAATGAGGAGAAAAGCAATATTTGAGGAGTGGATATAAAAAATAAAATATCGTAAATTGAGATGAGTTAATAAAGCGCAGAAATAATATTGAGTCAAGACTTTATTACATTCAATACTTCAATACGTTATATCTACCAAGAATATACTATGTTAAAAATAATTGCTTTACAAGCAATCAGTAGACAAGTAATTGAAATTTAATCTCATGTGTACACATTATCCGTGAGAAAATCAAAATTGAATTGCTGGGAGGTATGTTATCGTCTCGGTTAATAAGATGGATTATATAAATATCTATAAATATTTATTATAACAGCGACTCCTCTATTATATTGTCGGAATAGAAGTTACAGGATATTGTCATGGGGGATAAATGCAAAGACTATTATTTCGCAAATAACTCTTTTGGAATTGAACAAATATTTAGGTACCATAAAGATTTTTACCACAAACATTTACGTAACCTAATTATGAAACTAGTCATATAATACTTTCGGAATTTTATTGTATTGTTAGGGGCAATGGGTCACTAATAATTAAAAACATCGAGATAAATTAATAAAAGATTAAAGTTAACTTATTATCACGAATAATTACCTTTACATATTACAAACTCACCTATTACCCTCTGTAAATAACAAATAAATAAATAATAATTATGAATTATACATTACTTACAGCTGATAAATTCATTAATATGTTGTTGTTTTTTCTTTGGCATGCCAACCACTTCGGTCACTAATGCCATTTATGTCGAGTATCGATGAAAGGAGTGCGAAAGAAGAGAGCAAGAAAACAAAAGCAAACATGATGGAGGTAGCGTTCCAGAACGCGATTGGGATGCAGCCATGAAGGAGGAGACACAAACGGAGAGCCCCAACACGAGGCAACCAGCGACGCCGAATACGACGTCCGTAATTGACTTCCAGCTCATGTCAAGTCCATCTTGATAAGTCTTTAGTGAAATGCCTGACCTGTGAACGAGGGTGTGTACGGTGGGACCAGGCCGTCCAAAGCCTTCAGGCCGGCTGTAATAGAAGAGGTCGAAACCGGCGCCGCAAGCCGCCACGACCCCACTAGCTATCACTATCATTAATATGTTTAAATAAATTAAATATANACAAACTCACCTATTACCCTCAGTAAATAACAAATAAATAAATAATAATTATGAATTATATATTACTTACAGCTGATAAATTCATTATTATGTTGTTGTTTTTTCTTTGGCATACCAATCACTTGGGTCATTAATGCCATTTATGTCGAGTATCGATGAAAGGAGTGCGAAAGAAGAGAGCAAGAAAACAAAAGCAAACATGATGGAGGTCGGCATTCCAGAACGCGATTGGGATGCAGCCATGAAGGAGGAGAGACAAACGGAGAGCCATGCTCCAGCACGAGGCAACCAGCGACGCCGAATACGACGTCCGTAATTGACTTCCTGCTCATGTTAAGTCCATCTTGATAAGTCTTTAGTGAAATGCCTGACCTGTGAACGAGGGTGTGTACGGTGGGACCACGCCGTCCAAAGCCTCCAGGCCGGCTGTAATAGAAGAGGTCGAAACCGGCGCCGCAAGCCGCCACGACCCCACTAGCTATCACTATCATTAATATGTTTAAATAAATTAAATATTTTTATCTACTAAGAGGCCTCAAGATAACTTGTTAATCACTGTCACTTATCACATAACACTTTGCTGCAAAGACTACAACCGGCTCGGCACGCGATCTCACAAACACTAGAATAGTACTAAAAATCTTGACCAGCAGGCCCTTAAAAATCATTGCTATTTGAAAAAAAATCGACAACCATGCTTACAAATAAAATTCTTACCAAATAAAAAATTGGAGTTGTCGAATGGCCAGTCACCTCGCACATACTAGAGCAAATAAAATGCCGCATACAAACACATTTCATACAGGATTGCTAGCTGTAAAGGTATCCTTAGAATATCTCATAAATATACAAAACCAATATATTATTTCAATTAAATTTGGAACGAATGATTGCCGTAGCAGCCATACACAATAAAACCCCGATAGTACAGAAATTAAGATACCTATCTTCGTATCTGAAATTTCAGAACAGCGTAGTGACTAGTTTTTGGGGCCCGGGACATTTGAGTTTGCCTGGTAATGACATTTTTAATCGTGCCATTATATAAGTTTCAACTAATCATATCCCAGTATTCCAGTATACTAATATTCCAGTACAACCTTAGACGATGAAATAAATTAGACGATCTAACAATGAAAAAATTCTTTTCACTAAGTCAAATATTAGTAAAAATAAGCAAAGAAAAAAATATATATAAATATACTTTGTTATTTTTTAAATATTGCGACACGGCATTAAAACCATGTCGCAATACAATTTTTTTTTTTTTTTTTTTTTTATGGGAAGGGTTAAATGGTACACACATTAAATCTTCCATTTTGCAATTTTGTTTTGTCCCTTTATGCGTGAAATTCTTTTTAACCATTTAATGCATGAAATTTTGGCTGCACTAGCTGGATCGCAATTTAATTTGATGTGAAGTAATTTAACACAGTCGCAGTTAATTAATCACTGAACGTTTACATTAAAGTTTAAGAACCTCAGTATTGATATTAATTTTATTTTAATGGTTAATGTCTCAATGGTAAAGTAAATATTGCATTAATCTAATATCTTAATTCATGATTTATTATTTCGTATCCAGATACTATTTAAGAACTATCAGTATTATCATTTTCATGCTAATATTTCACAATCAATAATATAAATAAAGTAACCTTTGTACAAATCGTTAAAATAACAAAAATAAAAATAAAGGAGTGAATCCAACAAAAAATTATAATCGGTATAATTTATTAGAGAACTGTATTTGATCAAATTATACTTGTTTTTCAGATAGTCTATGCCCTCTATAGTATTGCCTATCAAAATATACCTTTTCTTCCTTTTATATATGTATATATATATATATATATAAACGTTTCTCGCAGAAAAACAACGTTGAATATCATGAATATTTAACGTAAATAAATTAAGATAAATAAATTTGTTGGTTTTGTAGAGAAGCAAAGCAGAGAATTCGGAGGAAAGAGGGGACCCTTTACTCACATAAAAGGTTTATCTTTTGCTTTGTTGTTAAGGATGTTTGATCCAGACATTAATTTAATTTAATTTTCCCTTAAACAGATCGGAAGAATAAGTTTTCTCCTAAATACACTCAGAGACTGTGCTAAGTTAGACAAAATCTCTCTCGCATTAGACGTTGTAGACATGGAAGGCTTCCTTGAATCTAGCATGGCAACTAGGAGGAAAATTTCTAAGTTGAAAAACCAAACATTTTAGTGAAAAGTAATTTTCTTCTTTTATCCTTTTTATTATCAGCTTATATTGATGTTGATAAGGGCTATTTAATTTAGTAGGTAACTTACTGTTAATGACTAGGGAAGTTGCTGGCATGTGGACCGAACCTGTACGGGAACGAGGCCAATTGAAGGATAACATTTGCTTCCTTTGTCTTGGGAAGGGAAGAAGGCTTACTGAGAAATTCCAAATTAGATTGTTCCAGCCCTTTCTCGTACCTTCTCAAAAATTTGACGAAGTTTTAAAAAACAACTCGCCAGCTGCCTCCCGAGTCAGTGATAAGTTTGCCTCCGTTTGTGTCAGTTTCTATGGCGGATCGCATACCGCAGTGCGTTGTGCTGGTCGTAGCTTATGTGGTGCCGATAACTACCAAGTGATAAGTGACAGTGATTAACAAGTTATCTTGAAGCCTCTTAGTAAGCTAGCATATTTAATTTATTTGTACATAATAATTAATTTATTAGCTGTAAGTAATTTATAATTTTATTTTCTAGTTCTCTATTAAAGTATTAGATAGTAAGGAAGTAGGTTAGTATGTACTAAGTAGGTGTAAGTATTTATGAAATAAGTTCTAATTCAATTCTAAGCCCGTAACATTATTCAAAACTACATTGCTCTTGGAGAAGCCAAATATGAACTAAAAAAGTAATTTAAGTAACTATAAAGGTTCAAAAGTAAGTAAATTAACTAAAAACTTGGAGTGCGTGTACCGTCCTGACCCCCAAAACTAACTAGATGTCTATGAAATATAATTTGTAGAGCAATTTTCTTGTGAACGTTGTCAACAAGCCTATTTAATCAAATTAAAATTTATTTTATTTATACAATTTACATCACTATCACAAAATAAAGTTAGTTCACTGGAAACAATTTTTAAAATAATCAAATAGTATTCGCTATGAAAATCAGGGAACAAATTAACTCTTTTTTTAAATAAGATAAGTGCTTAGAGAAAATTTATAAATTTGAAATATTTATAGGGTTTTTATTTTACCTAGGAAAAATGTTTTGGATCGTTATTAATAAAAAATAGAATTATATAAACTTTATGTTCAATGACATATTTACGTAAAACAGTCCTTAATGAAGCTATTTATAAATATAAATACGAATACTCATAACTTCCCCCACTCTTCATTCCTGGGTAATCAAGAGCCAGGTTCAGCGGCTATTCCTTTTACCACATTCGGTTCATCAACTTCATGACCGCAATTTATAGTAAATGTGTACCTCCTCTCCCCCGCTAAACATAAACTTCGTTAATAACGATATTAGTCAAATAAATCGCTAAAACGTAGTGAAAATAATGTTTGTAACAAGGTGAGTGTAATATGTAATTTCAAAGTATTTTTATTTAGTAATTTATAAAAATTCATACGAAGAATGAGCACTTCTCCAATCCTTCTTTCATAGCTAGTATTGAGAAATATTAAAGGTATTTTATTGCATTAGTATACTATTTTCAACTTATAATTTAAAATTAGACATTTATTCTCATTCGTGCCCACCATAATGAAACGTGACAAATTCGCTTTTTCCAAGCAAATTCTATGTGACAGAGTTTATTTTTACTTTTTTCCCCTTCATTCACATGGTTTTATTCTTCTGTATTTGTAAGGGATATTTTATAATTTTCGTTAGTAACCTGAATCCTTGCGTGGTTGGAAAAAAATTTCTATATTCCATTTTCCATCTTGTTTTGATAGTTAAAGGAATTTCTTCTGGAATTTCTCATCCACTGGAGATAAATTTACATCTATCCTCGTTGCAACTTGCTGAAATCAGCTTAGATTATAGAGTTTCAGTGTGGGGGGCTTTTATTATTTTTATATTTTATTATTACTCTTAAAATGGGTAAAGCTGTACGATTAATTGTGTCTATAAAACCACGAGAGTTTAACAACGTTATGAGTTTGAGCAACCACGAAAGATAATTGCAATAAAATATCTCAAAGTTAAACAATGAATTGCAAAACCATTCCTAGACTAAATCATAGAGGTTATGCTGGTTTAACTACTACCACTGATAAGCTAACCTATGTTTATCACATTTACATAAACGCTATCACCTTAACTAACCTTTTTATTACTTGGTGCTATGTGTGTACATCTTGGCTGTTCCCGTCAGAATCGTCGATACCTTCACACACTCTCTATATTTCAGACAGTAGGGGTGGGGGGGTGTTAGGAGGACTTTACTCGTAGAACTAAGTTACAGTAATGGGGAGGGGGGGGGGAGACCTGAAGTCACACCAAGTTAGGAGTCCCGTTTCTCAAATTGCACAGAAAATCACAGGGGAACTGAACCTCCCTCAGACTTGGAGATCAGTTCAAAGCCAATAACGCCGGCAGATAAGTCCTCGACAAATCAGCTCATTTGGAATCGGCATCTGCGCGCGCAACACTCTTCAGCGAGCACACTCCAGATCAAGGTGGAGTGAAGACATGTCGCAGTTGTGTCAACCGGTACTGATATCAAAGCAATTTTAGGTGCCTGACGAATGTACCAAAGGGAAATCTTTAAAAATGTCTCTCACGACGGAGCTAATCGTAAACTAATCAGATTTTCAAAGTTACTCAAGTTAATAGTGAATAAAAGGTAAAGAGCAATGAGTTTAAAAGGTTTTCTGTCCTAAAAACTTTATTTGTAACTCAAATAATAAAAAATATATAACGATACATATTTTGCTTTATGATTATTTATCTGGTTGTGGTTTATTACACCACGTAAATTTTAAACAATTAATGACAGGGAATAGAATAAAATTCTATCTGTCCCAGCCAGGAATCGAACCTGGATCTCCTGCTTGCCAGGCCGGAATGTTTCCGTTACACAACCGGGAAGAGCTAGATAACTTCCCACCACACTAGCGAGAGCCTAACCCACGGGCAAGACGAATTCATCGTCTTAATCTGGAAGGAGATTCGTCTTGCCCGTGGGTTAGGCTCTCGCTAGTGTGGTGGGAATTTAATAAGTTATCTAGCTCGTCCCGGTGATGTAATGGTTTAGCATACTGCCCCGGATGGCAGGAGGTCCAGGTTCGTGTCCAGGCTGGGACAGATAGATTTTTTATTCTATTCCTTCGCATTAATTGATATATATTTTGCTTTTTCTATTTCATTCATTTAATTTCAACCAAAAAAAAAAAAAAAAAAAGTTCCAGGGGTTCACAAAGAAAAGCCTAAGAAACAAATTTAGTTTTTATACATTAAAAATAGGAGAAGCAAGCCTGGAAACTATGTTCTTAAATAACTTTCTTTAAAAAAATTTTTTTATTTCTTTGGAACATTATTTTTTTTAAAACATTATGATCTATAAATTTTCCGTGCTACTAACAATAACGAATATATTAGCGGTTTTTTTTTTGTTTTGTTTTTCTTCCTTTACTCCATTTCCTACCATTTCCTCTTGATCTACTTCAGCCGTTAACAAATTCATACAATTTTTCGCAAAGTGAAACTTGAAAGCGAAAAATTTGAGTTCTTTATTTCAAAATTGTAGTTCTTTGTTTCAAAAATTGTGATACTTAAGAGTACTCGGCAGATGTAAATATATTTTTGGTATACATTTTTTTTCTTAGCTTTTCCACTGTAGAAACAGAGTGAGTTCCTTAGTAACATGGTTGCTGAATATTTTTATTTGAACTTTCCATCCCACATAATTCTCCACTCTTAAGTAATATATCAAATAACAGTAAACTAATATATGCTGAAGAAAGTAATCAGGGTTTCGGCAAGGATTAGAAAAACAAAATACTCCAAAATTGTTGTGTAATTATTTTATTATTGCCGACGTTTCTTACTTAACTTATAAGTCAACATCAGGGATGAAATACAATGCAGACCATTGCCCTTATGGAATTATAGAATGGAATGAACAGACAGAGATTTGGTATGTTATATGACAGTAAAAGATTTACAGATTAAACTGAACAATACCAGTATGAAACAGTAAAAGTTATGAATGTCAATATTTTATATAAAAACTGTATACGTACCGATAGTGTTGTATGGAGAGATCTCCGAGGGAGGTTTATGATCACATATCAGAGTGCAAAACTAAACTGAGAGACAACCGGTGAAAAGGGGTGGATGGTGGTGGGTGGGGGTTGTCGGAAGACTTCAGAGGTAGGTAACAATGGCAGGGTTAATACTTTCAAAGGGAAGTGGAAAAGACAGACTACGGGGACTATTAACTTGAATTTTTCTGTTTTATTATATATTATACTGAAAAAATTACAATAATAATAATATTGTAATATTATCTGTATAATTCAACGGAAAAATTCAGGTAAATAAACAAAACTATATTTAGTCTGAAATTCATTTCAAGTTACCTCGTTGCAAAATTATGTCATTGAATACATTTGTAATTTGTGCCTAATTATACTTTATTTATTAATTTATTTGTTATATACTTACATAGACCGTTTTGAGAAATGTCAGCAATAACTCATAATCAGTTAAAGGCTATGTTTTTTTTGAGATATCAAACTCGAACAGTGATGGTTTGAAAATCCATTTATAATTCACCCCTCGCTGTGTAGGATCATTAATCTCTGAATCAAAAGAGGGGGCGGGGATACTCAAATAAAAGTAAATTCAAGGGTGTTAAAAAAAATTCTGAAAAATAAAAGCCACCCCCTTTTAATGGGTGTAGATTTTTTTTTTTCAAGTTAAAATATGATGTGGGCAGGGTGGTTGGAAATCCACCGAGCTGACCCCAGCCGGCAAAAGTTATAACATTTCTAGACTAAGGGTAGAGAGCCATCCAATCAGAATCGTTTACTGTACAATCCCCAACTACAACCTCTGGGGCTTTGTACACAATGACTCCCACCGAGTCCAACTGTGGGATATTAGCTGGCCACGGAGAGTCATCTTCTGCTTCTTTTTAAATTGGCTGTTGGCTGTTTTTAAATCTAGCTAAGTGAATGGGAATTTTTTTCATCGACTTATGAAATTGTATTTCATGTCTTCCTGCATGTAAACAATAAAAATAAAAAACATCACAACCTGAAACAGGAGTAAAAAAAAAATAATTGAGGTTTAATCTGAATTAATGATTTTCATAACCATTCGTGTTGGACTGTATATCAGAACATATATATATATATATATACACGGTTAGCTCCTTATTCCACTTCGTGGAAGTAGCGAGGAAAGTCTAGAAGCGCCTATACGAATTTCCAGGTAACCCTGTTTTCCTTCCCAGTCAAAAATACTGATGCCATCCTTCAATTGTTAATTTTTCACACAGGTCTGGTCGTCATGTAATCTACTTTCCTTGTCTTTAACAAAGTGTGTGTGATATTATTAGGTATAATTATTTATCTGTTGGTTTAATTATAAATTATTTTAGTCTTTAAGTACAAATATTATTTATTGTAATAAATTAACTACAATTCATTTTGTTGGAAGTTGTTAATAACCTGTAGCCCATAAAAATGTGGATATTATTCTTGAAATTTGCGAGAAAAAAAAAAATTTCTTTAGTACACACAGACATACACACTCATACACACATGTCAATTGTTATATATGTATACTATACGTACTATATAACAGATGAGGTCTTTATGTCAATTTTTAAATTTTCATTTATCATGTATCAAAGCTGATTTTCAAGTAGGACATCATTTTAGATGTTCCATTTCGCATTCATTTTAAAAAATCTTAAGTTTTTATTTTTTGGAATCAGGAGTTTTTTTGGTAATTGATTTTACAAAACTACCCGAACAAAAGACAATGCTCACTCGTAAACGTTTGTCAAACGTTTACTAAATAATAAATTAATTAATTATTATAATAATAATAAGAAATTAATTTTTTGACAAGTCAAATAACAGTAAATATCCATTTTTTCCCATTTTGCTCAATATATTTTATTTCATTGTATTGTATTTTAGATTGTAGTATACATAAAGACAAGTAGTGGTTATAAGGTACATTGATTTATAACCGGCTCTGCATGATGACCTGGCGTTTAAATAACTCGCATTTGTATTTTAAAAATCTCTGAAATTTTTATGTTTCACTTCTTGCTATTACCCGATAAAGATAATCCATATAACTAAGATTTAAAAAAAAAAAAGTATGTTCACAAAGAACATTTAAATCTCCTTTCTTAGATTTCGTAGATTTTTACAAATTTCTTTGACAACTTTCTTTTTCTTTCATTTCTGTTTTCAAATTCAAATTATGACTTAAAATTCCATCAAATAATTTGGTTGATCTATTTTTGACTTTTTTAAGTTTTGCACTTTATATACCAATTGAATTGCGCCGATCATTTAAATTCGCATATAACGTGTTATAGAAGTATTTTAAAACATATTTTACCATCCATTTACTGAGAGCTCCAAGTGTGTTGTTTATATAAACATTTAACTTTTCATTTGTTTTTTATATTAAAAAAATACACCAAGTCATCCACAGACAAAATAACTTTGNTGATATTGAACACCATGTTATACACACACACACATATATATAAATAAATAAATATATATATATAAATATATATATATATGTGTGTGTGTGTGTGTGTGTGTGTGTGTGTGTGTGTGTGTGTATACATACAACACACACATGCACACACCAAGGATAAGCTTAATCAGAAGATATTTACGTAAGAAAGAATTTTCCACAGCGAAAAACTCATTTCCACAATGTTATTGAAGTATAAGATCGATTAAATTGACACTATTAATTATGATCAAGATAAATAAAATATGAATTGGTATCGCATATAATAAATTATATGGAACATGTCCATTTTTAAATAAATAAACAGTCACTGAACGGTAACTGAGAGGAAGAAAAATAAATAAGAGTCAAACAAAACACAAATACCTAGCGTTCTGGGAGGAATTCCACGCGCTCATGGGACAGACATAGGACACGAAAATAAGCAAACAATAACACGAAAATAAGCAAACAATAACACGTGTATGTAAATCCTAATACATATCGTCTCTCTTCTGATTTTTTTATACTTTAAATTTTATTTTACGAAAAAAATCATATTTTTTACAAGGTTAAATTTATTGTAATAAGATCTGATAAATCTGAGATGAATTTTTTTCAAACAATCGAAAGTCCCAGCTAGAATTTAACAATGACACCATGTAAATTTTAACTATTTTTTCATTAATTTTAACATAATTTAACCATCTGTTCATTTTGAAAGGATTTTTAGGAAGAAGATGACGCCTTATTTATGAAAGTCTGCCCACAAAAATCCATTTATACCTTTAGCTGTCTAAAGGGGCTGCATATTTAAGCAGATTTCCCATATTTCATGATAGTTAGACATAAGTTAATGTAAATGATACATTTGATCCAAGTCGGAGAGAGGAATGAACCAAATATAGGCAATCACTAAATATGGCTCGGAAATATTGGGCAATTGATCAACCATCCTAGTTATTTTCTTAAATATCGACTGTGTTCTTTTTCTTATGAAATTTTAGTAAACATAATGTAAGGTGATTCAAAAACACCCAGACACACACTCATAAAATTTTGTAGATAATTTATGACAATGTTATATTTTTTAAATTTAAAAAATCAACTCAGCTGTACAACCTTTGTTGTATTTTTTTCCCTGACTTATTCAAATATTTTCCTTTATATGCATTCTTTAGATTAAAAAAAAATTATGACTGTTAGAAAGTAACCTTTTAAACAGTTTATATTTAATACATTTTTTCCATGAAGATATGACTTCATTATATTTTACCACCAGGAAACTCCCTCTCCTCATAGAAAAGCTTAAAAACAGAGTTCAATCTCTTTATTTTAAAAATTGCAAACGCTAGGGCGCTTAATGACACACTCACTATCATACTACTCATATTACATACTCATAATATATCACATAATATATTTAAGATTTATTTTTTGCCCACACAAAAGCAAACGGAAAAATTTGAATCAGCTTTAGTTTCGTTCTGACCTTAAAAAAAATGAGGACTCCCATCCCCCCCGGAGTAATGAGATCCGGCAGTCTAAGGGTGGAAACTAATATAGGGTTGTAANGAATTTTCTTTAAATTAGATTTTATAATTTTTTTAGTATTACTGTGTGTGATTTATGGTTTCCCTGACGTAGCTGATGGGGCAAAAATGAGCTCATCTACCCCACTCCTCCCCGGAAAATCAACTCTTATACTCTTTGAGATGCAATTCCTTCTTTAAATCCTTCCATTCAATTATCCTGACATTCCCTGAATGAGGAATGCCCTGATTGGACCCCACCCCTCTGTCCTTTATAAGGGATCCTGGGAAACCCTAGGTCAGGATGTAGAATTCCAACCTGCCAGTATTATGAAATGAGAATTTACCCGGAGATATTAAGGCTGTCTAAGGGTACAGGTACTATCGATTTCATCAATTCTTCGACAATAATCATGACTGTTAAGTCTGTTGTTTGTCGGTTCTATTTTTAAGGGCAAAAATGAGTCCTTTTGGGAGTTGACACTCGGTCAAAATCCATACGCAGCACCTGTCCAATCAGCCACAAGAGATTTCCTCGACAATAATCATGACAATCTAACCGGAAAAGATTTTTTTTTTTTTTGTATGAATGGAAAAAATTATATTTTGTGTCTGTGAAATATAACAAAAATTTATAATCTTGTAAAGATGAATTTAGAACAATTCCTTAATATATTTCTTTACAGTAAGCCCTTACAATCCCTTAATTGTTTAATAAACAAATGCCATTATTAATATTTTTATTATTCAATAATATTAT
>KZ807357.1:296965-312007 GCA_000696205.2 Oncopeltus fasciatus | reverse complement strand
TATATATATATTTTTAAAAAAAACCTCATGTGAATTGAATAATGGCTGAAATCGGTAGAGAGAAAGGGGGATAAATTAGAAGATAAAATTTGCAAATCGTTATCTCATTAGTGTTTTTAAAAAATGTATCCTGTTGTATACGACTTTATAACATTTGAGATATGGTAAGCTTATAATATTTAAGAATATAACTTTGATGATTGAGCGGGACCTCTTGTTTTCTTAGGATTATTATAGTAATTTGTTAAATGAGTTCATTTTTGGTTGAAATCAAGCTACGAGAAAAGCGGGTTTAAAGGTAGGCTAAAGTAGAATCAATTGGAGTGGGGATTACCTGAAATTTCAAGTGCAAGTAAAAAAAAAAAAAGAAAAAAAAAGTTATTTCAAAAGAGTATTATTTAGTTTAGATTGACGGAATTCAACACAGTTATGTTTATTGATATAATACATTTTTAAAGATTTAATCGGCAAGATTGAACTGTTGCTCTGAAACTGAGGATTTACCAGAACTCTGAATTTTAATTTCAGGGTCTAGAAGAGAAAATTAGTTATTTTTATTACCACATACAATTTTTCATGTTTCTTTTAATCCAAAAAGAAAGTCTGAGCTAGTTATATAGCAAAATCTGACTAATAGGATTGGTGGTTAATGCGACGTGGTTGCTTCAATATAAAAATATTTGTAATCTACTGTGTGTTGAGAAATTCACTCATTTTACGCACACACTGCACGACGGACTTCTGAGAGAAATAGCTGGAAGTGTTTTTCTTTAGATTCACTGCCGGTGGATGGGGGAGGAATATCCTCCCCAATATCAATATCGTTGATGAGGAATTATTTGGCAGAGAAGCTGAAGATTGTGACGAAAGGGGAGCTTGGAGAGGACTGTTCTGTCTTAGAAGTCGATTGCTGTTAGAACTGTTTTTCCAGCGGGAACAGTCAATATCACGGAACAGATCAAAAGTAACAGGTAAGAGAGGCAACAAGGAAAGTACTGTTATCCAAAAGAAACTGAACAGTTTTGTTGTCTTCGTGCGAGCGAACAAGTGAAGCCCTGAGTTGAAGATGAATGAGTACCACAATTTCCTTTTAAGATTTGATTTAAGAAATTAACTAGTTACATTCTCTGCTACAACAAAGTAGCCTTGATATACCCAAAAATACATCACAAAAAACTAACAATGACAGTAACAAGAAGATTCAAGAACCTCAATAAGTAAAATTTGATAAACTTGATCGAACGACTCGCATTTTAATTATTTTACAATTAGTTTTCTGTTTGCCGCAATATACAACGCAATTTTTTTTTATTCTTATAGTATCTAATTTCATAATTTTATTAAATTTAAAAAACAAATTTGTAACTCAGTTTTTTCATGTTGTGTAAAAAGTGAACGAATAACACCGAATATATTGATCGTTATGTAATTTGAACTTCCCTCTAACTCCCCCCCCCCCCCATTCATCCGATTTAATCTTATTACAAATAGAATAATTCGTCTTTTGAAGAAGAAAGCGAAATATTAAATTGAATTACTTTATTTTTTGAATTATAAGGACCTACGAAACAATTCCCCTGGTTATTATTAAAATATATTCTTTAATAGATAACGTATTACGTAATAATATTATAAAACATGGATTTTATAAACTTACATTCAGTTACCAGGCTAACTCAGAGATCCGACACTGAGGGTTCAAATCCAGCCCGGGGTCAGCTTTTATCGACACATAATAGCTTGTCCTGAGCCGTGGGTGTTTAGAATGTGGTGGTAACCTGTAGATAGCCCCTTCCTCCATGACTCTAAGTGGTTGATAGAGAGGTTAACACAAAAAAAAATATACTTCATTTTAAGCTTCATACGAGATTGATAGTTTTTGTAAACACTATTATATTCGAACAATTTAGCTTATAATAGGTAAAATCTGTGAAGAATTGAAGGAATTTATCAATATTCAAGTTTTATACCCATTTTGGTTTCAATTTAATGAAATTTGCTAAAAGTTAGATCAAAAGAAAAGTTTTTTGGCCGTAGATATTATTATTAGATGATTTTAGTTGGGGTTCGGTCAAGGTAGATCCAAAAAAATACAACTTTAAAGAAAGAGTATTTTTTTAAAAGATTATCTGCCTATCATGAAGACGTGTGAGGACGTCCTGTCTCTAAGTTCACAAGTTAGATCAAAATATATATATAAACATTTCAAAGAGAATAAATAATTCTACAAATTTTTTTGTGGTATATATTCCCACGTAAATTTTAACAATTTTTAGTGCAAGGGAAATTAATAACGAGTGTCATTTAAACAGCCTGACAATGTCTGCTTCTCCGAGCATAAGACGATATATTCTTCGGCATCGGAGGTATGACTCTCGACACTAGTGCAGGAAATTTAATAACTTATCAGACTTGTCCCGGTAGCATAAGTGGAAAATGTACCGGCTAGGATAGCAGGAGATCCAGGTTCGAGTCCTGGCTGGGACAGTTAGATTTTTTATTATTTTCTCTTGCCCTAAAAATTGTTAAATGATTCTACGTTTTGTTATTGTGTCCTTACTCTCCATCTATTGCCGTTCCCTCTTCTTCTTCCCGATTCTCATAGATATCTTCTTCGAGACCGAAGAGGAAGGGGGCAGCACAGCTGATGCTGAGGGGACCCGATCTCTTCCAAAATGCATCTAATTATATTTCCTCAGAGCATTGCAGGAAGAGTACGCTGGTGTGAGCCGGAGGGTAGGCACATCAAATGAGGTTCCCCCTGGAGAGGGGTGACTTGAAGGAGATCTACGAGCTCGCGGTGGAGGTTCAGATCGATTAGGGGCCACAGGGGGACTGCAGCCCATCACTCTGAGGCTCACTTTCATCTCGCCTGTGGGGTAGGCCTTACAGGCCATCAAACTTCCAGCCGAACCATTTTTGTTGCCAGTTCTCCAAGATATACCTTCAACCTCGGGAAATCTATCATCAAAAGTGGTGGCAAACAAGGGAGCGTGTTTAGTCCTAACCTTTATATCATGAATTGGTTAAATCTTTGGTTCATGATAAGGATTCCCATTTTGCTATTATCACTAAACGTATAAGCTTTAGAAACAAACACATAAGAGCAAAAACAGCTGCTAATATAGTTATATAATATAGCTAATATAACGAAGACAAATGTAGATAAGGTTCATTTTCTTAACAAACTAAGATATGGTATTGAATATAATTCAACTTAAGTTCAACAAAGGCAAATGCAGTCATGTTACAAATAGAGAGTTTATTTACCCTAAATATTTTTATTTGGAACTTAGGGACAGGAGTGCTCTCTCGCTTCATGATAGGCAGCCCTTCATATGGCTTACAATGTAAGCCGAAACGTTAGCGGATAATCTTTTTAAAAAATACACTTTTGTCAAATTTTTATTTTATTTATTTTTATCTACCTTGACCGAATCATCTAATAATAGCTGTCATGTTACGTTCAGACTAAGAAAGAAACAACCTGACAGAATTTATTTTAATGACATCCCTATCCCTACTTCCGATTGCGTCAGGTACCTAGGCTTTCGTCTTGACTCCCGTCACAACAAAAATTAAAAGACAGGAACTAAATAGGAGATTTGGACAACTTTACAAGCTGCTAAACCGCAAGTCAACCTTAACTGTAACTAACAAACTTACCATTTATAAGACTTTACTGAGACCTATCTGGACGTATGGAGTCGAACTGTGGGAAACTGCTAAACCATCCAACATCCAAAGAATACAGTCCTTACAATCCAAAATGAATGTTGACGCACCTTATTACGTTGCCAACTCCTTACTCCACAATTACCTTGAATCTCTTTTGCAAAAGAAGTTTTCACAACCCGTTTTTATAAATTCCACTCTGGCCTTTCAATGCACCCCAATTCTTAAGCCCAAATTCTATCCAGTTTTACCCATCCAAATAACCCACCACGCCGCCTGAATAGGAAACGGCCGCGTGACCTCCTCATTGCCAACACTTCGTAATAAAAATTTAAAAAAACAAAAAAAAAATTGTAAACATTTAAATAGTCTCTCCCCCCCCAAATTTTTCTTCGGCCTACTTTAGTTGATGAAGAAGACATCTAAGGGTTTGTCGAAAACAGCTGAAATATCGACAATGGTCTCAACATATTCAAATTTATGACGCTAATGTTTCAAAATACAAATATATATATGTGTCTGCGTGTGTGTGAAATATGGGATCGTGATTATATGTGAAGATTCTTCTGGCAAAGTTGGATAACCCGACAACCCAAATCGGAAGTGCAGAATTCCCCCAATACATAAATATTTATATTTTATATTTCCTACGAAGAGTAGGGGGACTCCTTGCACCCTGTTGGGTATTCTAACATGAGCCAAAGATTCATTATATTGCCACCAGGCCCGCATTTTTCCTGATATGGATTACTCCTGTCTGAATTATTGGGAAAGAGACTTCCCTGATTACTCCCTGGAAAAAAAAATTTAGACAGGAGAGTGAGAAAGTGGAAATAATTCCATCACATTATAAAAGGTTATAGGTTACGAGAGGTTACTCTCTAATGCTGCAAAAATCTTTCTATATATATTTATATAATAACCACAGAGCATCCTGTTCATAACCACAGGCCGGCTCTTCCCATAGCAAGGCATGCTCAGAGTCATTTAATGAGTTTTATTGACGTATTCCAAGTTCAAGTGATTGAACAACTTCCCGACACAGCTTCAGATTTGCAACTGAAGACGAGAGAGTGCGCCTATATCCACATTCTCAAAGCCACTACAAGACCTGGCATCAATTGCCAACAATAAGAGGATTAGGGAAAACCCAATTGCCTTCCCCTTCCTTTGAGTCCCTTCCGCGGTGCAAGTCTTTCTTCACTCCTCACTGACAAACTCAGTATAAATTTTACTCTTCGTATTTTTTTTTNATCAAACCATTCACGTTAGTACCATGACAGAAAAAGGTAGATATATGGTCTGCTCCAAATTTTGAGTACAGGCAGACACACATAAAATGGAACACTTGAAGCTGTGATATGTATAATAAATAAGAACAGTTGGGAGAAAGAGTGCAGAGAACACACACAAAACAATTACAAAAAGTAAAATTTTCGGGGAGATTTCTCGTTCTCAGTCTGTGGGGAGTTTTCAATTCTTATTGAATTGTCAAGCCTAACTATTGATATCAACTATACATAATTTAAAAAAAAAATACTCTACCAAATAGTGGAAGGACGGCAGCTTCTGCAAAGGAAGGGTAGAAGAATCTCAAAGGATTTTTAGGGCTGCAATCTATCTGATCCTGCTCTTACTGAAGAATGTGTCTAATTCAGGACGAAATTGGAAGTAGGCGAGAGGGGTCCCACAACATCTTGACTCGCCTCATTTCTCCTGGAGGAAGACTTGCGGTTCAGTCCGCACGCCGCTAATCAGCGTCTGACAGATATAGTCTTCCCACGCTCTGCCGGATTATCTCTGCCAGATAAATCTCTCTCTCTCTCTCTCTCTCCCTCCCTCCCTCCCTCTCTCTCTCTCTCTCTCTCTCTCTCTCTCTCNTGAAGCATATATAGAGCAAGTAGGTACGGAGTGCAGTGAACACGCAAAAAGAAAAAAAATCACTTATAGTTAAATTTTCAGGATCAGAGAAAAGTCAATATCAGTATTATCAATTTATACTTATTTTAAAAGAAATGTTTTATAATTAACAATCGATCGATTCTATTTCCAATTTTACCAAGACTTTTAGTAATTTATTAAAATTGAATCAATTTAACGATGAAAATAAATCATTTTCGATTATACTATTTTTTTTCCAGAAACATGTATTATTTTCAGAGTTCTACACTTTTTCCCTTGGGTCTCTAGACTTGCAGTGGATTCTGACCCATAACATCCAAGAAGAAATTATCCCAATAAGAAACTATAAAATTTATGACGCCATAAAGCTGGGATATGAATTTTTTTTAATGTCCCTTTTTTCTATAAAATAAAACAAATCAATAGACTGATTAAATAAAAAGTTTGGAGAGCAGGATTTACGCGTAAAAGAAGGAAATTCCAAAGCACCGTAGTTGGTGGATATTTTAACTTTTCATGTCGTGTAAACCCCTACTCAATATCTTTATTTTCTAACAAAACATAAACAAAAAAAACTGCTAACTCTTCACACAGGAGCTGCGTAAACTAATTCCCACATTTCATTAAGGAGGTTATAATTAATTATACAGGACTCTAGTGGCCTTAAACGGTGACATTTTAGCGCTGTTAATTGGATGATACATTACCAACAATATTACCAGTTGACAGAACTAATATACGTAATTACAGGAGAGTTGGTGCAGATTACGGTGAAGTCTTACGCTGAGCAATATATAATTCCAGGCCTCCCGAGATTCACACATATGTTACAAGGTCTGATTGGCAAATCCTCACATGCGCCGACTATAAGCGTAACAAACATAGTATTTTACAAAAGGATTTGGAGTCATGTGATCATGTATTTCATCGGGTAGACAGAACAAGGAGGCATCTGGCTCAAATGTATTCTTGTCCTGATAAATGATGTACCATTTCTATCGTGGATATTACAGTTTTCTTGCACAAGTCTCATGCTCATTGTTCTCTCTCCATTTTGTATGAACAAGAAGTCACCTTCTCTCTTACATAAATCCATCTTTAATGATAAAAAGGGCAGTATGTTGAGATTACAAATTTCCTGTGTGGCAGACTTAATAAATATAAACCAAAATTGTTCCAAGGCCCAAGATATATCGCAATATATCTTCCTCGATACAGAAAACCATCACCTTCAATCCATTTATTATAAAACTGTATTTTATTGTCGAGTTTGATATATTGTCCACTTCCTTGTGACGTATACTATTTAAATATATCTGGATATTTTTTGCTTGGATTGAGAATTATTTAGTGGACAGACATTGGAGTAGACACGAATCCGCGTCATTTTTTCTTAAATTGATTTCTCGTCATGTTTCAGCTTGATTGTAATAAAAAAAATTACTCCTTCCCTAAATATCTCCAATTCCTTCAAAAATCTCTAAAAATTTTGAAATAAATACCAGTTCCCATGTAGAAATTTGTCTAGTTGGACACTAATTGATAGAGAAGATAATTCAGTTTTTTTTTTAGCATATTGATTAACTTTGGATCAATATTTGTGTGTGTATGTGTGTTTTATTTTTATTTTAGGGAATTTAATAACATTGGTCACTTAGAAGATACGTAAAATGTCCATCATGCAGGAGCTCAGGTTTAGATGCGTAATCTAAGCGGATTTCTCGTGTTCAGTAAAGATATTTAAATATATAAATAAAAGTAAATGATAAAATTGTTTTTACAAGTTGAAGAGAAAAATGACTATAAAAAATGTGACTTTTAATCTTTACTCTAGATAGACTACGAAGCAAAATTAAGAGAGACGCTCGCCGAATGCATTCATTATAAAAATTTTAATGAATAAGAGTTAGAAAATTTCCTTTTTACACCTGTTCTTTTTTATAAAATTTTTAGCAACAAAACACGATTATAACTTTCGTTCCCCCTCTTATTCCCCCTTCTTCTCATTCAATTGCAATGAAAATTGATTCTTTCAAGGTTTCCAATGACAATTTTAATTAACTAATTTCGTTTCTATATTTTTAAAATAGCAGGACTCAACCGACACTTGACCTTACACACTTAAATTTAACACTAATAAAAGAACAATAAATAAATTCTCTAATTTGTGTTCTTTTATTAATGTTATATAATTACAATTTTTATTTTTTATTGTTTGCATATTATATTCAATCTAAAGGTTTGAAAACACAATCTGAAATACCAAATTTGTATTCATTATTTACAAATTTTTGAAAGCAGTGTACGAAGAGACAAATAATGGACCTGTGGTTTCAGCTTCCCCGAAAAGGGATCGGTTATGATACTTTAGAAGACTAAGGAAGAGGACCTGCTGATCTGTACGGGAAGGGACAAATTAAATGATGCCACTTGCTTCCTTTCTTCAGAAGGAAATTAGGGTTACTTAGAAGTTAGTGTTACTCCGTGACAGTTTCCGTGTCAGATCGCGTGTCTCAGAGCATCGAGGCCCTTGCAGAGCTGGTAACAATAAAGTGATGTGACAGTTATTAGCTTGTTATCTTGAGGTCTCTTTCTGAGCATATAAAATTCATATGTACATTTTTTTTAATAGCTGTGAGTAAATTATATTTTCTATTTATTTATTTGTTTATTAGTGATTTCAGTAGGTTTAAATTGTTATTAGTAAGAATATTTATTCGTTTTAATAAATTAACATAAATTTATCATAGCTTCTATCATCCGTCTTCATTGGTTTCTGCAAACCATCTTCTGTTGGCGAGTTCTTTCGGACATTGTCCATCTTCTTGGCCAAATACACACAAACACATTTACAAAAAACTTCCGTAACACTTTGAACACATCAACAAAGGAGATTACAACTAATCCCTGCCTCAACTAATACCTGAAATGACGGACACAGACCTTATTGCCGACAAAGCGACCGTTACAGCTAAACGACTCTTATACCTGTCGCATCCGACCAACCCACAGAATACAAACGCAGTTGAATACAGACAGTGACAGTGAACATAGGTATTCGGCCAAGAAGATGGACAATGACAGAAAGCGCTCGCCAACAGAAGATGGTTTGCAGGAACCAATGAAGACTGATAATAGAAGGTATGATAGTTCTGTATTCATTGGTAGTGAAAATAACCTTTTAGATTATTCTCCTAACATAAATTTATTTTTGTTTTAAATTATTCTTGACCCATAGCCTATAAAAATACGATAAAATTATTCAAAAGTCGAGAATAACTTGATTTCATTATGGGAAATCAGCTAAAACACTATTAGGAGATTTTAAAAAAGCAAGTAAAAAATAAGGGTAGAGAAAATTTCAGAGTCTGCTCGTATCGTGTCTTCTGTGGTCAGTACTCCTGTAGGACATCGAAGGATGTCTTAAGTGAATTAAATGCGCCTTCTCTTCAGAGGAAAAGGAGGACTCTTACAGAAAAAGAATCCTCAGAGGAATAAGAATTACTTAAAGTAAGAGGTTTTCAAGGCTTGCTTCGAATTTCCCGCCCAGTTGTGATTCACTTCAAGATGGCTTACTTGCTCGTAATCAAAGCTCTACGCTTACCCGCTTGATTTCTATATCAGTGAATGGCTTTCTAAAGTGATGAATTTATATATTTGAAATGAGTCGAGTCGTTATGTATTGTCATACAACGTGTATTCTCTATGAATGTAATGTATGTGGGCTTTGCTGTGTTATTTCATTGTAGTGGTCCCCGTGCTGAAGAGATTCTTGCTTGACCAGGTTAGTAGGTTAGATTCACTAACTGTCCCCAGATTTTTAAAAGTATTTTTAAGCTACTTTTAGTGTGGATGGGGGGGGGGGGGACACTGTTCTACTTAGACCTATAACATAATATGACTTTATTTCGCGTGCATGTTTTAACGAATTCCAAATGTAGCTATCAAATGAGTCAAACTATAAGCCAATGCAGGGCACTTTTGTGCTAAGTCTAAAAAAAAATTTTTATAACGAACATAAGACGTAATTAATGTATATAAATGCTAATAAATAATCAGTCAATTCAGATCAAACATTTTTTGATCTCTAAAATATTTATCATAAAAAGCATTAAGATAATTATAAATATATGTGCCTGCATGTGTGTGTGTTAAATTACTCAAGACAACCGTTTACTGTTTTATTGATGAAATTTGATTCAGTGCATTTAAATAAAAATGAACTGAAAAAATAAATTCAGAACTCAAATCGGCCGAACGGAAAATTACCCAAAATGTCAAGTGCGAACGAAAATTGTTTTCAATATTGAGGGCATAATATTTAGCTTAGAGAGAGCATAGTTTTTTACTTTTTATTTAGACTGCGCTTATTCACTCTGTGCACTACTGTAGTATTCATTTCTTTTTATATTTTTTTTTAGCATATTAAAGAAATAGTTGTTGAAGGGTAAGGAAGTGGGGTTCATAAACAACGAAATTCAATTAAATTACGTGGGAACCAAAATTTGGTTTCCTTAGTGTTGTGTAATAATGCTGTTCACGTTATCAAATATTATCAACGAACGTTTTACCTATTCTAAATTTGAGAAATTAAAAATGAGTTTATTTAAAAATTGTATGAAGTAATTTATTTTTGTTTTTCTGATACTTTCAGCATTTATTATGTTCTTATAAGTTTTTCAAAAATTTGCAGAATAGTCACTATTTTTTTTTTTTAATCTGTGTGCAAGTGTTCCCATGATCTGTGGATGTTAGTGTGTGTCCTGACCTGTTCTGTTTTATATGTGTATCAGTGTCTCTCTATACGTTGGTCTGCCTATCTGTGTCTTCACATCTGTCACATTTTTAGTTTTTATTAATGAAATTTATTTCATTGTTTTTTAATGCAAAACTAAAGGCAAAATTTGTTATTGAGCGAAATTGGACCAAAACAAGTGGGAGATTGCCTGGAATGGCAAAAAAAAAAAATCNTATATATATATATGCTCCATAATTCCTTAAGGTTTGTTTTTCTTCATAACTGTTACCGTTTGCACTATTGCTTGATGAGTGTATGGTAGAGATTTAGACATTTTGATGTAGTGGACGACCCCTGTCCTAACAGAGCGGAAGCCGGCCGATATTCCGCATTGTCCGAACGCTCGCCGTAAAACTCTCTGCTCTGTACAATCCGAAAACGAGTTCGTTAGTCCTGGACAAAGGGGGTTGGAGGGGACTACAACCCCCCCTCGATTTGAATAATGCTCAGCCTCCCCCACCCCCCAGCACTGGAGAACTTCTCCAGCAGGTAGCGCAACTGGGTCTCTGTCTGTTCGCCGCCATGGACGTGACTGTATTTATAAGACAAAGTTTTTCGTGTCATCCACACCCCTCTTCAGACAGACTCTCAACTAACATCCCCCTCCCCCAGCCTCTTCTTCCTGTCCCTTTCAAGTCTTCCCCCCACCCCTTTCTATTTACAGGTTTTCCTCTTCACAAACTCCCCAGATATACCTTTCAATTGACTATCACTTCATCTTGTACTTTTTCTCTTTTCTTTCTTATCTTCCTCCCCTCAAACTTACATGAGTTCTTTCCACAGGTAAATACACACACTTATTCTCAAACAAGTAAATACGTTTTAAGACTTTGACAAATTCGCAGTTCATTTACATACTAAGAAAAACTGCAATCTTTCATTATTAGATGATTTTAGTTGGGGGTCAGTGAAGGTGGATCAAAAAAAAAAAAAAAAGTGTATTTTTTAAAGATTATTTGCCGTTTCGGCTTACATTGTTAAGCCATCTTCAGGGCTGTAGAAACACAATGTCATGAGAATACAATAATAATTTACAACACTATAATATATAATTGCCATAATGAAATGTGATATCAAAAGAATGAATGTAGAAAGATATGTAAGAGAATTTAAAAACATGCAGACAACAACTTATTAAAAAAAATAAAAAGTACTAATCCATTTGTAACAATATATCAAGCAGACGTTACATTTCATCATGAAAATTGGTATAAATATTGTACCATTAAAAATTTGTAAAAATGAGAGTAAATAATATACCATTTATAATAAACCACATAGAGATGTTATTGAGTAAAAAAAAAATTAATACTAAACTTGTCGTGAAGGAAGAGTAGGGGTTGTATGTTATCATAGTAATTACATTTCAAAAATGCATGTTTTCCACTTGTTGTATTCTACAAACTTTTTATTACATTAAATACAATAATATCAGTATTATAAATTTTGCTCTTCTTGAATTATATATGGCGATTTTTTTTTGTATTTTTCTAAAAATGGGAGCCGCCTAAACTCAAAGTTACATTCTTAAATAACTTCTCAAAATGCGTTTGTTTTTAATATAAAATATTATAGAATATAAATGTTACTGTGTAACACTTTAAAATTTATTTTGTTTAATGCATTTTTTTTTGGTAACACAAATAATAACGAAGATATTAAGATTTTAATTTTAGAAGTGATCCAAAATTTAGTCCGAATTGCTAGCCTTATTTTTTTTATTTACAAATTAGATTTTGCTAATCCCGACCATTCTAGCCTCATAAAGTTCGACGGTTAACCTACTGTCTCCGTATTAGTTATAATTATTTCTTATTCAGTATTATTATTATTACCACCATCATTATTATAACCAATACAAATAACAAATGTATCATCTTTGTGCGATTAAGGTAGCAGAACGAAACAAAAGCATATGCTAAATATGAAATAAAATTAGCACTGAGGAGGGGGGGAAGAATCCAGAGACCTACATAATTAATTCGGAAGAGAAAAGTAGGGCATTTGTAATTTAAATGTACTCGAAAAGGCATTTGCAAATTATGTAGATATCCAGCCCCATTTATTCTGTTTTCAAAGGAACTTTTATAGGTGAGTATGAAAAGGTGACAAAGATCTATGGGAGTTCCATTATTGCTAGGACAGTTAGTTCATTGTATGCAGACAGTAGCTAAAGCATAGAAAATAGTTCGGAACCATATTCAATATGACAAAAGACAGGAAACTTGAAAATATCATTATAATTATGAATAGTTAAATAAATAGTTCTTGTTTTGTATTACCACAATCAATACTCAGACATAATAAAAAACAAACAATAAATATTTAATGCGTTTTCTTTATTTCTAGAGTTGTTTTTGAATAAACTTATAGTAAACAACAGGTAACTGAAATAAATCTGATGACAGTTTAAATGCGATTTATAAATATTAATTTTGGTTGTGGTTTATTATCCCTCGTAAATTTTAAACAACTAATGCGAAGAAATAGAATAAAAAAATCTTTCTGTCCCAGCCAGTACACGAACCTGGATCTCCTGCTATCCGGGCCGGTATGATTCCATTACACCACCGGGACGAGCTAGATAACCTATTAAATTCCCAACACACTAGAGAGAGCCTAGCCCACGAGAAAGACGAATAAATCGTCTTAGCTCGAAGGAGCTGACATTGCTTAGTTATTTATCGACTCTCGTTATTTACTTTTTATTTTCATTTATAAATATTAATTTAGTTGTGGTGTATTATCCCAAATAAATTTTAAACAATTAATCTATCTGTCCCAGCCAGGACACGAACCTGGATCTCCTGCTTTCCGGGCCAGTATGATAAACAATGTCAGCTCCTTCAAGTATAAGACGATGTATTCGTATTTCCCGTAGGTTAGGCTCACGCTAGTGTGTTGGAAATTTAATAGGTTATCTAGCTCGTTCCGGTGGTGCAAGGGGTAGCATACCGGCACGGAAAGCAGGAGATCCAGGTTCGAGTCCTGGCTGGGACAGATAGATTTTTTATTCTATTTCCTCACATTGCTTGTTTAAATACGATTTTTTTTTACAAACTGCCATCGGTTATTTAACCTAAATTAATTTAAATAACGATGTATTAATTATTGTATTGAAATAAGGTGAGTATATAACTTCTTCCAAAATACACTGCTTCATTCTATGATTTTGATGAAACATAAATGTATGGTAACATTCCATCGTAGCTTTATTCCAATGTTAGTTTTTAATCCTTGAAGTATCAAAAGCCGAGGAAAAAATATGTTTTGAATTTGACTACTGTCTAGTGGTGTTTTTATCAAAACCAAAATACATTTAGTATCGTTTAGGGAATTTCTAAGAGGAGTAGTTAATTTTTACTTCCTGAGGAGAATTCCTTGGGCATTCTAACCATGAAAAAAATATTTTTAAAATTTCCTTGAAGAAGTATTTTTCCCTTTGTTTTTTCATCATTTTCTGATGTCAGAACTTACTGTTACTGTAATTGCTAAGGTAGCCATATGTGAAACATAATTATAGTTATTTTAATATGACTCTGCTCCGTCAATTGGTCGGATCTATAGATTGTTGTATAAAATTTTGGTATAAGCAAGACTTAAAAAAATTGGTTTAATGACATTGAAATTTAAAAATTTTGTCATGACTACTTTTTTCCGTTATCTTCTCTACAACCACTTAGGTTCATGGATAGAGTTACTAACTACTTATAGTTAGCCACTCTATTCTACACACCCATGGCATTTGGACATCTTTAATTCTCCGATAGAAGATCACCGTGAGATTCGAACCTGCAGCGCCAGGATAGAGAGACGGAACAAATCCGATCTGCTGAGCGAGCACCCCTAATTTACTAATCTAACAGTAGAAAGTAGAGAGGGGAGGATAAAAGAGTAATCCTATACAGCTTCTTTCATGCTGCCTTTCCTTAAAAGAGGAAAACAGAGGGGTGGGGGTCGAGAGGAGATCAAAACCGGCAAACAACCCCTCCCCACCCCCTTTAAGATGACATAGTCCACCCCGGTTGGTGACCATTTACCCTGGAAAGTTGGTTTCAGCAAGTCCAGCTGGCTGTCAGCAATGTTTGCCGGTTGAATCCATCGAAATCCCGGGCCGCCGGAGCGATGTGGGGTAGTTTTTCAGGGCAAACTCTCAACTTTACCTGGGAACCTTTCGCTCTCCCCAAATATTTACACAGCTCTCTGGCTCCCAACGAGGGCGAAACATCCGACAATTCTACAGACCTTTTTTACCCCTCTATTAAATGATGGCTCCTTTTTTTGGTCTTTATTTATCTTTTTTATTACTTTTAAAAAACCTTTTTTCCATATTCTTTTATCAGTTTTGTGTGCTATTTGAACTTTAACGAAAATTATCATTAACTAGCCTAACCAAAATACCTTTTATCTTTTTTTTTTTAATTTTGAGTTTTCTGACGTTTAAATTTACAATAGGTTATGATTATGAGTCTTTAAATTAAATATAAAATTTAAAGTTTAACTGATCTATACAATATCACAAAAAACGTTTAAAATTTTCGCTGAAGTACTACTGATTCAGGACGGAGATTCCAATACAGGATTTCGGAAATATTTTAGTATCGATTATTTTTAAATTTATAGTTCTCACATCAGAGCACATTTTTATTTTTTCAGACGTTACATTT
>KZ807357.1:274757-292879 GCA_000696205.2 Oncopeltus fasciatus | reverse complement strand
TTTATACACACACACACACACATATATATATATTATATTTTATATATTTCGATAGTACTTTTAATGCTTAGAGTTTTATTAAATTTGGAAAGTAGTCAACTACTGTCTATTTAAATTACCAAGTAAAAATTTGGAGAATTAACTGACAGATTTGATGATACCTTACGTATCTTATGTACATATATATATACATAAGTTTTTGTGAGTGTGGGTGTGTTTAAATTCAGATCAATATTTCAAATTTAAAAGTATTTTATATTATTAGCTTTATGAAATAAAAAATTATAAAACTTAATAGGTGTATATGTAATTATCGACGATTTATGATCCAAAAATCCACAAAAAAATTCATATCAAGGAAGATATTAAGCAATATAAATTCATGTGTTGGTCCTGAACCCCATTTGAAAATATGTAAACTAAATTCAATGTTGGCACTTCGTTGAAGAATTAGTTAATCAGATATGAATGAATGATTAATATTCAATGAGGGGGAGTTGTACTTTATAGAAAGAACCGATAAAAAACATATTGATTATTTTTCTTCCAATGATAACAATTAAGAAACAAAATAGATAAAAAATTTAATTTTCTGTTTTTTTTACCATGCTGTAACAAAAGACGCACAATAACGATGACATATACAACTATATTAGAATAATTGAGTGACCCCCCACCCCTCTTATACCTCCAAATTACCCTAAGCCGAGTGACATTAGCTTTACCTTCACTTTACTTTTGTTTCTTTATACCAATTTTGTAGTTTATGGTAATTTTTATCTACCTCAATGGATGACGGAAATTTTACTTGTTAACGCAGCTCGTAAAAGGGGAAATTCGTATTTGTTTCTTTGTCCTAGAGAAGAATCGAAACATTACATGGCCAACAATTCCAATGCAAATAATGATTAACTACGATACGAAGGAATACGTACGAATATTTTTTTTTTTTTTTTTCCAAAGTTATCAGTAAATTTATTTTTTGACGAAGTAACTTTTTATTGTTCACATATTATATTTTGGACGTGAATTAGTATTTATATTATTTCAGCTTATAGCGTTCTTTCGATTTCAAGTGTTGAATGTAATTATTTACTCAGCAGGGTTTCGGGAGGAAACAAATCCGTTGTTATCATGAGAGACAAGAACATCCCTAGCGGAGGGCGGTTTTGTGGAGAACCACCCACAACAAAACTATACAAAAATGAAAGAGCAGATGATCCGGATTAAAGGGGATGGAAGGAAGGGATCCTGGGACCAGGAGTGGGGGTGAAGGGGGAGAGAAACCCCTCAAAATTCCTGTATGAATAAAACAATGGCTCATAGAGGGTGGCTCCAGCCTTCAGACTCTTGAAAAACTCATGTCCATACGAATGTACATCCATGTAAATGTTCCCTTGAAAAATAACGAGAATTTCCTTATGAATTATGAAAACAAGAGTAAATCCTCATGAGAAGTTCCCGGAGTAGAAATGTAGGAGTGGGGACCATTCACTGTTCAATCATTAGCAGATATCCCTATGGTAAATCAAGTTATTCACATGGTATCNAGGGTCACGAGTCGAAGGTTACTGACGTTGTCACTGTTTAGCGAAGTGCCATCAGTTAGTAGTTCTGGATTATTTTGTAGTGCTGAAGCTACCGCTTGAATTGCAGCATTATTTTAACCATAAATTTATAACTATAAATAAACTTTAATAAATTTCGGCTAGAATGTGATATAATTATGATTAAAAAATCGATTTTTTGTTCCCTATAGTAAATCAAGCTACGAGACTAAAGTTAAACCTCCCTTAAGCTTAACCAATACTTAGTGTTTTTCACAATTCTATAAAAAAAAGTATATGTCTGTCAAATATGTATTACACAATTCCTTTATAATCACTGTTTCAGAAGACATACTTTAGAAAATAAGAAACTTTATATAAAAGTCTTTAATAAATTCTTACTATTTAGTCAAGTAATAAATCAAAATATATTGGATCTGGTGTATTTAAAGAGGGTGGTGGAGTAAAGATTTACCCCCTGGAATGGATAGGGGTGGGGGAAGCAAACCTCTGATCCTGGAATCAGTACATTTACATATATATAAGAGTCTTCCCCGAGGCCTTTAGACACTAAATCCTCCAGTGTGGACACTAAATGAAACTGAGACCTCAGAAAGGGGTGAGTGTTAACGGAATATTTCGTTTTGATTAAGTAGAGAGGGAATATTACTGGCCGCTCCTTACCCAGTGGGAGGAAGCGTGGGAGGGAAGAAAAAATAGTCAGGGGGGAGGAGTATACGTATATTTTCCTTTTGTGTATAAATTAGTTTTGATTGCAATGAAATACAACTTTTCATGTATTGAGATTTTAAGAAAAAATGAAAATTTAGGAAGATTAAATAGGTGTCAGTTATGTTAGGCTTCCAGTCTCCAAAAATACTCAAAAATTCTTCTTGATTTTGTCGAAAAACTGATTTTTGACGAACTTATGCACATCTTATGATTAATTCTTCTCGATAGATAAAAAGTAAATTATGTTTATATATAATATTATGTTTAAAATACAACAGAATAAGTGGAATTTAACTCGGAAATTAGCTATATTGACATTCTTCATTCTGCCAGCTAGGACTGTGCCGGAAGGGATTTTAATAATTATTTCTCTATCAGATGTTATTCATGAATATATTTATTATAACTATTTGTTTATTTTATTTTGAACCATGCGCTGTTGGATAAATTTAGAACAAATATATTAATAAAAACATAACTATAAATGCTGCAGAGTTATAAAAAGGAACAATTTGAGTTGATAGTAGGGCACTCGCTATAAATGACAATCAAGGGGTACTGGAGAACGGACAAATTAATAAAACTCACAAAATCATAAAATTCTCGCGGATAAAGAATATTTCCATTTTCGGGCAAGAATGCTGCCCTTCGTCTGGTATACTAGATTAAGTTAATTCCTTCAAATATATATAATTTGTTTACGATGGAATGTTTATTAATACATTACTAAGCCATGGACAATAAACATATATTTCACGTTAATTTTATTAAATTCAATTATTTTATATTTTGTATGCTTGTAGTTAAAAGACAATCTTTTTTTGAATTTATATTCTTTGGTATTCATAAAAATAACAGTGGTTATTAAACTGAGATGCCATTTATAGCCTATAGCAAAGGTATTGTAAAAGGGGGGATTTTAAAGCCTTATGGAATTTAGTATTTAGTACAGAGTATTAATAGAAACATTTAAATTGTTCCTGAATTAAAATAGAAAAATTTTTAATACATATAACACTTTATGAAGGTAGAATTTATATATTTCTACGTAAAAAAAAATAAAACCTTGGCACTACTGAAATGTAAATATTTGTTTATCTCATATTGTTTCTTCTCTCTTCCATAAAAAATTTATGAATATTTCAATGTGCGAATTAGAGTGGGGATGTCTTTGTAGAGTAAATGAGTACCCAGATTTGAGTGGTCTGGTTAACCTTACTCTGTAGAATGTATTCTTATTTATTTAAATAGATTGTTTTCCAAGTAACAAATCAATGCAATGAGTTTTCGAGATTTTCAAATGTTTTTTATAATTACATTTTAATTGTTGGGGTAAATGTATTATAATAACTATTTATTTTCTTATTTGAATACCAAACTGACATGAAATAATTTTAATAAGGAAGTAAATAATTGTGGATGAGGGAGCTCAAATTTGAGTCCTAAAAAAAAGAAAGTGCAAAGAATTTGATTATATAACTTTGAACGCAGAATTTATTTTATTTTTTTAATCAGTGTTAATAAATCCAGTTAATATACCCTAAAAAATACATAGAAAACATAAATAAATTTCTTATGCTTTCCTGCTTGCAGAAATTTGCAGAGATCCATTGGCAGAATTCCACAGGTTTTGTTGGAGTTAATCATACGGCAATAACTGTCGTGAGGTCTGCCCCTAATCGCTGTTTGTAATGGTTGAAGTTAGGGTCCCCCAACTCGGCCACCTCGAGGAGGCTCGCTTCAACAACTGTTTGCAAGACAAACTCCAGCCGTGCACCACTAACTTTTCCTCTGCAAATACCCCTGTGCTACGCTAGACCGGGGCTTACCGCGCCCTCTCGCCGCCAGATGCCTCTGCTGCTAGGGGCTGGAAACAGTAGGGGTGATAGAGGAAGTCAGACTCCTAGAGCTGAACGCGGTAAGATGTTTCCCCGTGTACGAAACCTCAACTAATGAGCAGGTCTCAGCTGCTACGCACAATTAACATGTAATTTATCGCTTTATCAAAGGACGTAAAGACGGCAACGGCCATTATGTAGAGCTACGAAAATAGTCTGTCATTTGTTATGCTTAACAACTCTTCCTGACTACTTCGCAATTGTACTTGATAACATTTCAAACTATACTAAACGGTTCTTAACAACAAAATATACTAAACAAATTACAACTAATAACACCTATACTTAACAAAATACCCAAAAACTAAGGTTTACAACATATGCATTACAACAATACTTTGCAATTACTTAACAAAAACCTACACATACTGACTATACTTAAAAACTACTTAGCAACGACTTGTAAAGAATAACTACTTAATAATAACTGAGCTTTACAACTTCTTAACAACAACTATACTTAGCAATTGTTTGTAGAGTAGAATACGTAAGTAATCCTACTCGCATAAGATACGCACAGTAATTTAGATCCTCTATAAATATCTTATAGCTGTGGGCATAGTTTACCGTATATTAGAATATATAGATATATAATCTACGTATGAATTTTTATATTTTATGAAATATATAGGTAATATGTATATCAATCAATAAAATATTTAGGTGCCAGCTGTTACATACAGTTCAGAAGATATTAATCACCGAATTAATGTACGATAGATTATTACAGCCATGAGTGATTGAGAGGAAGTAAAAAAAAAGGTTAAAAAGGAAAAGCCGAAAAAAGCATCAGAAGTATAACAAATTTCCTATTCAAATTCCTAATGGTGTACGGCGAAACTAACCATCTCTTCTGTGATCTGATGGTAATGTGTCGGTACAAGCTGTTAAGAACAATTCTCAAGAAGTTCACCTAGGCTTCCACGGTCCTCAGACATATTTACCAATACTTCTTCCGGGTTCAATCGTGTCTTGGAGAATTTAGGTGCCAAGCTTTCGCACATTCTTCAGGGCTGAATAGAGAATGAGAGCGTCGCTAGGTGCAGGGGCCTTATAAACCCCTCATCGTTTGGACCTCGATCTCAGCCTGCCTTCCCATTGGCTGTTCATTTTTCCCGAGGGGTCTGCTGCTTTCCTATCACGCACCTAGCGACGCTCTCATTCTCCATTCAGCCCTGAAGGAGCCATCACACGATGTGCGAAAGCTTGACACCTAAAAACTCCAAGACACGGTTGAACTCGGAAGAAGTATTGATAAATAATTCTCAAGAAATTAATCGCATAATCATCAATTGATTATGAATGAATGATTATGTGAGGCTTGCAGACTTGCAGATACCGTATGCTGCAAGTTGGGCCACATTGCACTTTTGCCCTTCAGTACTTAGTATTATCCTCAAATGCTTAGTTGGATTCTGAGGTGAAATTGTCGAACTTATCTATAAGTAACCATGACTTCGACTTGTGGAGCAGCGGTTTGAAAAGTAACGTAGTCCAAATGTGGCAGACTTTATTTTCATATACTTTTCAGAGGATTCTATGCTACAAGTCAATGTTTATAGAGAAGGTTCGTTTTTCCTTAATATAATTAAAAAAACATGAAATTTCCTGGTGTTCCCATGGTAACAACTAGTCCTAACTGGGTTCCGATTTTCATCAAATATTTGGCATGCAGAAACGGTATATTGACCACACATCTTATGGCGTTAGTGAGGCATACACATTTTATAACAGAAAGTGTATTCTAAAAAAAACAGAGCATAGACCAGGTGGAAATCACATATCCATAACCTGTTGGGGGTTAATAACAGATAATAGATCTTAGAATATAATATTTATTTCCAGAAATTTATATATTCATTAGGATTTTGGTAAATCTTGCAATAAATTATGATTATATATTAATTATCATCATCAATAATACAACAATATTCTATTAAAAGAGTAAAACCCACAAATATAATTCCAATATTATATTTGTATAATATATACAGGATATGTCAATTATAAATTATATAATGTAATTTATATATACACTATACACAAACATAAATGTCACCAATTCGTATAGTATGATATAACTTATTGTAATATGTAACCCAAATATCACACACTTAATCAAAAATGTAAAATATAAAAAAATTAGTGAAGCCTGTGTTATTTTTAAAATCTAATTTTGAAAAAATCTTTTATTTCATAGAGTTCATTTTTAATTAGCTTCCTTTTAATTACATTCTGAAAGGGTTTCAGATTATCTTCAGCTTTTACTTTTTTTCTGTAATTAATTATACTAAAGTAACCCCAGAAAACTGTATTCCTTTTTCTTTTAAGGATGCCAAATGTTTATTGGATAATAAATTAAGTTTTTCTTTACGAGTCGAATAACACTTGGATTGTGTTTGTGAATGTATTCAATATACATTATATACTTATGTTGCATATATTTTATATATACTGTTATGCTTAAGGTAAACGTAAAGAGAGCTATGGGCTATAATTACTATCTATTTTAAATTACCTTTGCATGAAGTGATATTTAAATTAGACATGATTTTATAATCTATTTTTGTAATTTTAAAATTTCTGACGCTTTTTAAACATTATCCTACAAGAATAATCCTTATAAGTAAGAATAAAAAATTCCTTAATATACACCAACAAAATTTTTATTAACACATAGTCTCTTTAATACATATTTAACTTTAATAACTTTTTTCTACAATCCATTTATATGTGGCTTCCAATTCGTATTTTGATCTAAAACACTTTTTAGCATTTATTATTTTTGACCTATGTAAGTTTTATTTTTTTAAACTAATACATAAATTCGTAGGTTCATCGCCTTTAATTTTAATCTCATGTAATGTGCTTATGAGGCATGAAGTATTAGTGTGTTCAAAGAACTGCGATTGTGCTGTTTATATTAACAGTCTTTTCTGCAATGTTTTTTATTTTAAGAAAATAAAGACAGCTCATCCAAAAACAAAAAAAATTGTTTTGAGATATACAGATCACTAAAGGTCATTTTAAACTATAGAAAAAACGAAGAGTGTAAGGAAGGTTGAATGTATGTGGATTTGTTGATAGATTCTTCACTAACTAATAAAAATTGTTGTATTTATTTCATCCTTATCCCTAAGGATTTTTATCAATTTAATTGTAACTTTAATTCTTCCAAAATCAAACTGTTTTTCCGTAATTAAATTTAAAATTTTAAATAATTTTACTCATACACACATATTTTAATTTACCTTCAGTAAATTTATCTTTTTAAATATAATGGATAAATTTGTTGAAGGCCGACAATTCTTTGGGTTAATTTTATTCTCTTTTGAATGAAAAGCAGAAACTATAGAACGCTTCAATTTTCTGGGGCATAATCGCTTTTTTAGGCATTAATTGAATAATTTCGCTAGAGGAATCTTTATTAAATCACTTATTTACTTTATTAGATAGTATACAAGAAGATTTTAATCACTAGTTTTTGTTGTTTTTTACTTCTTATTTTTAGGTTTGTTATTATATCAACGACTTCTGTGTCTTCAAGTGGAGTTAAAGAGAAACATTACAATACATTTTTCTTTAATCTTTTCTTTCAAAGAATTACCTAAATTTTGAATTTCATCATAACTGTTTTCTACTTCCTTTACGGTTCAAGAAATATTTATTAAGAATATTGACTATTTTTTTTATTATTTAAGATAGTTTTCATTTTTTCAAATTGTATGAAGGTGTTTTTTTTTATAATTTTTAATTCTTCTTTTAAAATGCATTTGTTGGCCATTTATTTTTTACTTTTCTATAAATGGCTATATACTTATTTAAGTAGTAAGTAAATCTTCAGTATTCCTTATATACATTAATATTTTTAGCATTTATTTGATGGCTTGTAATTTTTTTAATCATTAATTAAGTTACATCCTTTTGATATGAATTTAAATGTGCGAATTGCAAAAAAGTTTTGTGTTTTAATGGAATAATTTTTGTTATTTGACCCTCCGTCCAATGGTTTTTATAATTCTTAACAAAAGATGGAATTTATTTTTTTGTTTCAATTTGAATGTACCAGTGACGGGAGAAAGAGATTTATTATAATTATCTCAGCTGATATAATTCTTGATCAAGCGTAATTTCAAGCCTAAAGACTTCGCAGTAATTGTAAAAAGGCTGATTCATTTTTTATATGGGCCGTTGAGTATTTGTATCAAAGGTTTTTGGAAAACCTTACAAATCAAATTCAAAACTTCGAAAAAATACATTTATGAAAAATTAAGTTGGTTTCAAGCGTAAAAATCCATTGTAATACAATTCGAATTAGCAGCGGTAATATGAAGGCAGCTTATTCACTTAAAGAAGGTCAATGTGAACAATGGAACTGATCTTTAGTAACTTTATATGCAGTTTTGTTTGTTTGTTTTTTTTATTTTCTAGAATATGTATTTCTTAAATTTATTCTAATAGAATAAAACGTAGGTCTTACCTTATAGTAAGCCATCCTGACTAGACTTTGTCTTTAAAAGTTAAAGAACTTCTTGACACTTGGGCACATCGGACCTCCACAGTCAGGGCGCAATGACCAAGCACCGCCCAATATCCTGATCCTAATTTTAGAATAAAAATTTAATTTAGCAACTATTTTTCTCATCAATTAATAACTAAAGAAAAACTAATAAAATAAGAATAACTATGAGAAACGAAGATGTTTACCACTTTTAAATTTAGAATCTCTCTCAATTGTCCCATCCCTAATCGAGTGGTTAAAACACATAAACAATAATAAAAAATGGAATTGTTTCCCTTAATTGAAGAATGGCTACGACCGCAACACTGTAGACAAGGTCCAGAGGAAGAGAATAGGCAGCGCAACAAGGAAGAACGAGAAGCCGAAGAATTCCAAGGACAAGTGACCATCCCCTACGTCAAAGGGATAACAGAGAAGATCGTCGGAATACTCAAAAATCACAAGATAAGAACAACGTTCAGCACGGACAGAAAAATAACAGACATCCTTCCGAAACCTAAGGATAAACTTGGCCTGCGGACTCCAGGAATATACAAGATTCCCTGCTCCTGCGGAACTTCTTACATCGGTGAAACCGGAAGGACGATAGACACACGTCTCAAAGAACACATCGCAGACATCAAACATGGACGCACAGAGAGGTCAGCTCTAGCAGAACACTTCGCCAACACCAGCCACCACATCAAATTCGAAGACGCTTCAAAACTGGCCCGGGAAAGCAACTACTATCGACGGACAATCAGAGAAGCCATCGAAATAACCAAGAATCCGAAAAATATCAACAGAGAAGACAGATACAGACTCAGCAAGAACTGGAAACCAGCGCTAATCGACAAGAGGATCCAACCAATCAGTGACCAGCTACCTGACTACTCCAGATATCAGTCGCCGGAAGACAGGATCAACCAATGGGAAGGTCGGAATACGACGGGTATAAGTACCCCTGGATTTGAAACCAGCTCTCATTCTCTGTTCAGCCCTGAAGAAGCCATCACATGATGTGCGAAAGCTCGGATACTATCAACAAATTGACACGGTCCAACCCGGAAGAAGAAACTGTACTTACAAATTAATGGAATTTTTAGCTTTTCCTAAAGAGGGTCAGTTCAGGACTAAAAAAAATAAAAATAACTACCAGCTGTCGATAACTGTAGATGATTTACAGACCTAAGAAGTCTCCCCTTAGGCATATATAAACTAAAGATTACAATCTTATAAGTCAAAAATTCTTTAATTTATGGTTAATCCACTTTAAACCCCAATATTGTTCGATGGTTTTTTTTTCTTGAATCCTAATATACTGTTTCACTTCCCTTATATTTTCACTCAATCCATTTGTTCATCTTCTAATCTCTATAACCGACTACGATATGACTCGAACATAGACAAGTCGTGATCTTCAAAGCCACAGAAATACTCTAGTTGAGAGACTTTATCCTCACATGATACTTGTTATCTAATATTTAATTGTTTACTTTACTTATAATCCTTAAATTATATAACATATGATGGTTTTTTTTTTCTTCTTAAGATGAAGAAAAGCTTCAGTTCCAGCAGTTAAATTTTAATGTATATTAAATATTAATTAATATATATACTCACTGATATTTGTAATATTTATTGAGGATTTAACTATTTTTCAGATCCCCCTTAGGTTGAGGTTGATGAGACATGGATTCATACAGGACTTGGAAACCAAGCTGTCCTTACTTGTACTGTTTACGCCGAGCCATCTGCAGAGGTAAGTATCCTACAAATATCGACTTTAATAATATTATTTTTAATAAAAACTTTCTAAATTGTTAAAACACTACGTAAAAACATATAATTAAGAACATGTAACGAATGTAGATAGTGAAATAATTAAACATATCTTTATACTTAATATAATTAATTTTGGCTTACATACTTTTGGAAGTCACAGCTTCCATCATCAGAGCCTTTAGGCTGCCTGCAAAGCCATATTGCAGGTTGTAGACGTCTAAGATTCTCTACAGCTTGCATGAATGTATCTAATGGTGAATGTTGTACCTCCGGAAATAAGTGAAACTAAAATAAATTTGAAGTCAAGGAGATACTCATTCCTTCATTACCTAATTGATAACCTTCACTCCTAGTAAAAGTGAATATAATAAAACTATTCTTAACCCTACTTAGAAAAACTTGTGAGTAACGAACAATAAATATTATTAAATAAAAATAAGAAAGGTACAAATCCAGAGCTAGAATTTTCCAGTTTTAGTGCAACAACAAAGCCTAGAACGAAATATCACTGTCATTATTTAGTTATCTCAGAAAAGAAGACTCTCTCACTCCTCCACTTCCATTAGCCTGTAATAAAACAAAAAAATAAAAGCTTTTTTAGTTTTTCAAATTACTTTTCCTTCACTAAATTCCAAGACTTAATTCCTGACACATCTTTTCTCATTGTGTAAAAATACAGTATATTCGATAGGATACATTATCTATCAACCTAAATATCCAACATAATTTGGTTAATGCAAACATATCCAAAGAAAATTCATTTTTCTAATATATGTGTTAATACTAATAATTATGTAGATATGAATAATTTTCAGTTTGGACTTTTGTTACCCATTGTCTTCTCAAAAAGTTTGAGTAATCTTTAGCTATTTTTGACTCACCTAGTCATAAAACATAACAATAAAAAGTAAAAAATAATTTTATTTCAGTAGATCTTCTAGAAAGAATTTGATACATATNGAACTCAATAGAAAAAAAAATAATAAAAATGGCATTATTAAGTTTTCTTCTGGAATTTACTGAGTTTTTGATCAGAAATTTTTCCAAAAATCAATCCAAAAATTTTCATAGTTTCTCCTGTCTTATTAAATTGTCTTTTCGAAATTAATATAAACCGTTTGTCTCAAACCTACCTATAATTCATTTTGATTCAAATGTACCCGGTCACTTACATTTAAAGAATTTTCAACATAAAGTTTATATTTTTTTTTCCTCTATAAATTGTATATTTACCAGACAAAATGCTGTTACATCATATGCGTGTAGGACTACTTTGACGGTCCTTTAAAATAAAAATCGTTTAAATCATTTATAAAATTAGAAAAAATAAGGTCCTAGAATAGATCTCTTTTTTTACCGATTTTCTTCTGTTTAGAAAATTGCAAATGATAGGAGGATGGTAACCATTCGGAAACCACACATCATCTTCGGCACTAAAACTTAGTCCAGGCTCTGGAGTTCAAGTACAAAAATAATACTAAGAATTATTTTATAAATATTATTTTTTGTGGTATATAATCCCATGTAAATTTTAACAATTTTTAGAGCATGGGAACAGAATAAAAAATCTAACGGTCCCAGGTAGGATTTTTTATTCTGTTCCCTCGCACTAAAAATTGTTAGAATTATTTTCTTTGAAAAAAGTTGACAATAGACTGGCAAAAGAGGCTCATTTCCTACAGCGAACTAACTAGAGAAATGTGGATGAAGAGGGAAGCCCAGCGCTAGATGGTTGAACGTAGTGGATAGTGGGAATTGGGAGTCCAATGTCCATGGTGACAGTTTGCAGCTAATGGAGAGTGGTCGAAGGAGTCGTAGCAGTGGAACCCTTCATTCAGACAGTTAGGACTTCGGGAGCCAACTTGCCTTCAATGGGTCGCTACCTTTCGGCAGGCATTGAGTGATTGAGGATCCAGTGGCGAATTCCCTTGTGTCGAGAAGATCGATATCGCTTCTAAATATACTTGAAATATCTCCTGATTCCACTCACACAACGATCCTTCTTCAAAATATAGGTTAAATTTTCACATTCTATAAATCCTACTTAAAACTGATATAAACTAATCTAGACTTGTGGGTAAGTTGTTGTTCACGGTAGTCTTATGCAATGATACATTTTTCAGTAAGGTGAAAGAAAAAAAAAAAGTCATTGGTCACATTGAAGTTGAGCGTAACACAAATAGAGTAATTCAGCTGTACATATCAAAAATAACAGTTCATTGAGCATAACAGTTTTTTCTTTAGTTCCATGGTGATATGACTTTCGGGAGCGTCAGAAAGCTATTTTTGGAAGATTTCAGACAAGATTTGCCAAAAACAGGACCGTTTTGTTGGTGCAGACATAAGGCAAATTATATACTTCTTGATTTCAAAGCCATACATTAATTTTTCGGTATGAAGATTGATAAATTCCTTACAGGCTTGAAAAGCGAGAAATAGTATAGTAATTGAAAAATAAATTAAATCTGTAGGATAAATTCTGTCAAGTAGGACTTGCGTAAACATCCTGAGCAACTTAGTTAATGAATTAATTAATTTTACATTCCCAAGTTTAATTTCATAACTTTAAATTAAATCAGGCCCACTACAACGAAAAAATATATTCCACTCATACATGACATTTCAGATAATAACCCACTCCTCAAATTACCACAATAACGAAGTCAGTCTTTAATTTCACATCTAAAATCTATTTGTCAAATATTATTCAGAAAAATACAAGTAGTGGGTAAAACAATCAAATTAAAACTTACTTTTCAGGAGTTAAACTCCAATTAAATTTTCAATTTTAAAAGAAAGAATGAAAAAGTAGCTTTATTCTAGGACTTAAGTCTCCTTGAATAACAAAGAGGTCAGAGCTGACAGTATAGCTGATTCCGACCTAATTACTATAATAAAAATTAAGAGTGAGGAATATTTAGAAGGATCGAGTTCCAGAGCCTGGAGGATCTAATGAGGAAGGAACGACTAAATGCAGCGGATTTGTAAGAGGGAGGATAAAGGTCGGAAAATCGAGAACGGGTGGGGCGGAAAAGTACTAGTAGGGAGGGGAATGGAAAATTATGACATGATAGAGGGGAGAGCCAGGAAATATTTCCTAAGATGGGTATAACCATCCCGACTCGGAGTACAGCTCTGTAACGTGTGACGAATATTTAGAAGGATGGAGTTCCAGAGCCTGGAGGATCTGATGAGAAAGGAGAGACTAAATACAGCGGATTTGTAAGGGAGAGGTTAAAGGTCGGAGAGTCGAGAAGGGTTGGGGCGGGAAAGTACTAGTAGGGAGGGGAGTGGGAAAATATGACATGATAGAGGAGAGAACCAAGGAAATATTGCCTACGGTAAGATGGGTATAACTATCCTGACTCAGAGTACGGCTCTGTAACGTGTAACTAATATTTAGAGGGATCTAGTTCCAGAGCCTGCAGGATCTGATGAGGAAGGAGCGACTAAATGCAGCGGATTTAGAAGGGGGAGGATAAAGGTCGGAAAGTCGAGAACGGGTGATGCGGGAAAGTACTGTGGATTTGAAAGTTAAAAGACCATAGAGGTAGATAGGGGAATGGGAAAATATGACTGGATAGAGGAGAGAACCAAGGAAATATTGCCTAGGGTAAGATGGGTATAACCATCCCGACTCGGAGTACAGCTTTGTAACGTGTGACGAATATTTAGAAGGATGGAGTTCCAGAGCCTGGAGGATCTGATGAGGAAGGAGCGACTAAATGCAGTGGATTTGTAAGGGGGAGGATAAAGGTCGGAAAGTTGAGAACGGGTGGGGCGGGAAAGTACTAGTAGGGAGGGGAATGGGAAAATATGACATGATAGAGGAGAGAACCAGGGAAATATTTCCTAAGATGGGTATAACCATCCCGACTCGGAGTACAGCTTTGTAACGTGTGACGAATATTTAGAAGGATGGAGTTCCAGAGCCTGCAGGATCTGATGAGGGAGGAGCGACTCAATGCAGTGGATTTGTAAGGGGGAGGTTAAAGGTCGGAGAGTCGAGAAGGGGTGGGGCGGGAAAGTACTAGCAGGGAGGGGAATGGGAAAATATGACATGATAGAGGAGAGAACCAAGGAAATATTACCTACGGTAAGATGGGTATAACTATCCTGAATCGGAGTACGGCTCTGTAACGTCTGACGAATATTTAGAGGGATCGAGTTCCAGAGCCTGGAGGATCTGATGAGGAAGGAGCGACTAAATGCAGTGGATTTGTAAGGGGGAGGATAAAGGTCGGAAAGTCGAGAACGGGTGGGGCGGGAAAGTACTGAGGATTTGAAAGTTAAAAGGCCATAGAGGTAGGGAGGGGAATGGGAAAATATGACTTGATAGAGGAGAGAACCAAGGAAATATTGCCTACGGTAAGATGGGTATAACCTTCCCGGCTCGGAGTACAGCTTTGTAACGTGTAACCAATATTTAGAAGGATGGAGTTCCAGAGCCTGCAGGATCTGATGAGGAAGGAGCGACTAAATGCAGCGGATTTGTAAAGGGGAGGATAAAGGTCGGAAAGTCGAGAACTGGGGGGGGAGTACTAGTAGGGAGGGGAGGGGGAAAATATGACATGATAGAGGAGAGAACCAAGGAAATATTGACTAAGATAGGTATAACCATCCCGACTCGGAGTACAGCTTTGTAACGTGTAACCAATATTTAGAAGGATGGAGTTCCAGAGCCTGCAGGATCTGATGAGGAAAGAGCGACTAAATGCAGTGGATTTGTAAGGGGGAGGATAAAGGTCGGAAAGTTGAGAACGGGTGGGTCGGGAAAATACAAGTAGGAAGGTGGGTGGGAAAATATGACATGATAAAGGAGAGAACCAGGGAAATATTTCCTAAGATGGGTATAACCATCCCGACTCGGAGTACAGCTTTGTAACGTGTGACGAATATTTAGAAGGATGGAGTTCCAGAGCCTGCAGGATCTGATGAGGAAGGAGCGACTNATACACACCAAATTTGAACCAATTATAAATAAACTTCAAGTTTAGATTTTAACCTGTAACTAATATTAAAATATTAAATGTGGAAATCAAACTCAAAAATAAAAATTGTAACCCACCTTCCCCCATTAAAATTTGATATTCTAAGCTTCGAAACACAGAAAAAAAAACACTAAAAAAGGCTATAACATTAAAAAACTAGCAAACAAAACATTTTATCAATTGTTATATGGCTTTAACAAAATACATTTTTTAAATAGCCAGGTAACAATTGATAAAATGCCCTAGTGGAGATACAAAGGGTACTTCAAAATTTTAGTAATGTGACAACAGAAAGACCCAGGAGGTTGTAAGTACTGCATGTTCAGACATATCCATGCCTGCAAAGGGCTTATCAGTTATCACACATCTCTAGACTCATTTATACATTAGCAGTGAAGGATTAAAGTTTGTACTATAGCATCAAGGTCACGGAAAAGTAAGGACATATTTGAGATATAATTTTGCTCGTGGTGTAAGAACAGATCTATACTAAGAAATAAAACTTGCATGGAATAAGATTGTCCACATCATATGACTAAATTCAGGTGGTAAAGAGAATTTGAAAGGGACAATTTCGCTCTGGAGAAGGCTGAGAGAGAAGGAAGGCACAAACATTTGCAATAGATTGATGTTGGGAAGAAAACATTTGAAGATCAACATGTGACAAATCAACAGATAGAAGAGACCTTACATCTTCATTCATTAACAGTTCACTTGATTCTGAGAGACATTTAAAGGTGCATAAGTAATTCTGGAAACTTGAAATTTGGTATGGAGATACCCTTTTTTTTATTAGTCTCAAACATCGGTTTCTCATCCCAATTCCTTTGAATCAGGGGTTGGAAAAACAGAATTTAGGGAGGCCTTTAAAAGTTAGTAACTTAATAACAGATGGTCCTATACAGATATTTTAAATAACATATGGTTTAATGAATCTTAGATATGCATTCGTATTCAGCAGTAATATCTCATAAATTTTTAAGTACATCACATTTACATCTTTCTTGAGACTTTTGTTTTATACTTATAATTACAATTTTTGTACGCTATTTAATAAATTTGCTGTTTATGCAAGCCAGCATTAATTTTTGTAATTTTCCTAGAAGCTGTCTATTGATATTAGCACTGATATATTTTGAGTTTAATCGTAGCTGAACAAATGGCAAGAAAGCACAGAACGAGGCAACTCATAGTTGGCATGCAATCTAGGAGTAATCTCGTATTTGACACTTAACATGTTAAGCTTCTTTTTGCAAACCGTTGGACGAGTTCTTTAATGGCCTCAATTACTTTAGAGGAAAAGATTGTTTAGAGAGAGACCAAAATTTAAAATCTTAATATCTTCATTATAATTAGTGTTATAAAAAAAAGCTACAAAGCAAAATAGATGTAAAATGTTATTTTATAACATTTTTATTCTATGAAATAAACAAAAACAAAACATGAAGAAATAAATTCAAAAATGTTTGTGTGTTGGATGGGCTCTTTTATTTTTAAATTTATACATCAAACTTAGTATGTAGGCTACTTATTGGAAACTCACAATATTGTTAGGCCAATTGAAGGATGAAACTTGCTTCCTTTTGCCTGAGAAGGGAAGTAGGGTTTCTTAGAAATCGTTATGAATCTTCTAGGCCTTCCTCGTCCCTTCCACGAAGCTTTATAAACGTTATAAAATCGCCAGCGGCCCTTTGCTAATTTATTAGTCAGTAAGAGCAGTAGGTTCGATTGTTAGTTGTAATTAGTAGACGTTTTTATTTGTTAAACAAGATTAGCTGATATTTATCTATCTTAAATTTTTATTGACCAGTAACCCATAATAATATAATTAATATTGAATTGAAAATATTTGAGTAAAGAGTTACGTTTAAAGGTTAATCAAAGTACTTTTAATATGAGTAACGAAAAACTATATTTTACATAATTAAATAATGTAATGTTCTACAATACTATTAGGAAATGCGCTTGTGAGCTTAAGTTGAGAGCTTCCTCCCACTAATCTTTACCGTAGAGCGAACTTAATGGTATTATCTTACTTTTATTTCTTACTCATTATTCTACAAAGCTTATAAATTAAATTTTATAAATATTGTTTTGTGGTATTTAATCCCACGTAAATTTTACTAATTTTTAGTGCGAGGGAACAGAATAAAAAAACTAACTGTCCCAGCCAGGACTCGAACCTGGATCTCCTGCTATCCGGGCCAGTACATTTACCATTTATGCTACCAGCACAAGTCTGATAAGTTATTAAATTCCCGCACTAGTGTCGAGAGTCTAACCTCTGAGGCCTACGAATATATCGTCTTGTGCTCGGAGGAGCTGACATTCTTAAGCTGTTTAAATGACTCTCGTTATTCACTTTTAAATTTTAATTTTCATAAATATTATTTTTTTGTGGTATTTAATCCCACGTAAAAAATAATATTTTTCTAACGGAGATTAGACTCTCGACACTAGTGCGGAGAATTTAATAACTTATCAGACTTGTTCTGGTAGCATAAATGGTAAATGTACCGGCCCGGATAGCAGGAGATCCAGGTTCGAGTACTGGCTGGGACAGTTAGATTTTTTATTCTGTTCCCTTGCACTAAAAATTGTTAAAATTTACGTGGGATTAAATACCACAAAAAAATAATATTTACAAAGATCTCTCCGAACTAAAATT
>KZ807357.1:249729-264892 GCA_000696205.2 Oncopeltus fasciatus | reverse complement strand
TATATATATAAATTTCTGTTACATGACCTGTAATATTACATACATGAAAAATAAATAGTGAAAGAAATTAAGAAGAAAATAATCATCTAAAACAAAATTTAAAACGTGGAAATTGCGTAGGAAAAGGAACCTAATATTTTGGATAACTATTAGGAATGCAAAAAGTATAATACTGAATATATATATGTGTGTGTGTGTGTGTGTGTGTGTGTAAATTTTTTATATACAGAGCCCCATGAAGCAAGCTAAATCGTTATTGACAGTGATAAGCTAAATAAATACTAATAGGAGAGCAGCACCTATGATTTAACTGTAAGTAATTTCGATAATTATTGATGGATTGTTTATTGTTATTTAATAAGGGCAGAAGCCGTATTGTGTAATGAGAGCAGATGAAGAAGTTGGCCGCTGTAGAGATATACAATTATAGGTGACATGCGATAAGAAGTGATTTGATCAATCAAAATATTGCTTAAAAAAAACATTTTTTTCTTTGAAATTGGGATTTTTAAAATTATTTGCCAACGATTTGGCTTACATTGTAAGCCATAATGAGGGATATCAATGAAGGATATCAATGAAGGAGCTTCCATTGTATAAATGGAAAATTTTGAAGGTTTCTTGCTATTTCAAATCAATATATATACCTCAATAACCAGGTAACTGAAATTTATAATTATAATTTTGTATAATTGGTATATGATTTTAATAGCTTATCATTTTCTGACATATTGGACTCAGATGTAATTCACCCGTTTAAGTGTGTGTAGGTACCATGTATTTTTACAAAATTGCAGCATGGTTTTACTGTGATGTAGTAATAGAGAAATTTTCCAGATTTTCTAACCCTAACTTACCAAAGCAGGGTCGGGAGTCCTATTAAATGACTAGTAATGCTAATATTTATATTAGATGCTTCTTCACTAGTAGACTGATGGATTTCTTCAGTCCAGGAGTTTCTAATCCTTTTTCATGCCAAAGGCAACACATGGCTTTCTTCAAGAGGAAGCACACCTTCCACTGTTGGTACAGTAGTGCACTTTGGTGGATGGGAACTATGAAACTAATAGTTCAGAAAAAGTACATGGAAAACTGAGATACACACACAAAAACAGTTGTTACCTGTGGCGTAGGTGACTTCCATGCAGAAGGTACTGGGTTTGTATCTAGGTTTCCTTAGTTCTTTTTTTTTTTAAACTATGTATTAGTTCCAGAATTCTCTATACAGTTGTGCTATAGTCATGGTGTTAATGTATTAGTGGGAGATTAGTCTTCCTAAGAAAGAAATTTCGCTGCCCTGGTAATGAAACAGATTACTGCCCACTTCTTATATTGATAGAATCCGTCAGTCTACTGGTGGAAATGCATCTTAAGGAGTAAACCCTTATTGAAAAATCAAAGAATGTCCAAGGTTATTAGGGGTTTGGGGGAGTACTTATCATCCAACTTCTGTAAAAACTCCCCCATCACGTAATAAAAATATGAGAGTGCGTAATTGACATATGAATCTCTGAGTTCTAGCCAAGCCCACATAAGCACCTAATGAGTCGGCTAGAAATCCCATGGATTTATAAAAAAATATCCAAATATGTGTATCAAAGTCATGACATCTTCCTTATGGGTTGAATCTTAGTGTTGTGCCTTAGCCAATGGTATAATTGAGCAACCTCACTAATTGTAAATGTATTCATTATAAAGGGATTACTATATTGATCTAGTTAATTATGTGTCCTGTGTCTCAGATTCCATCTGATTGCTCTCAAAATACTTACATAATTAAATTTATTTTTGGTTAGAAAGAATTATACAATAATTCTATTGCATTCTTAGCATTTCCTTCATAATATGGAAACGTTTTAGGATTTTGTTATTTATAATAGTCATGTTTTAGGAGTAACGTATCTGAACTGTAAATTTTTGACTTTATGGCCTGGAAGCCTCAGTCTGTTTTCTCCTTGATGAAATTTGGTGTATCGCCTATAAATCTCATTTAAAATTATTCTATTTTGTCAGTAAATAAGGCTAAGTTAGTTGCAGAAAAAAATTGAATGGGAGAAAACCTGAAATTCCCAGTAAGAGGATAACATTTTTTTTTTTTTTAAAGAGAAGTAAAAGAAACATTTTAAAAGCAGCAAAGCAAAATTAAACAATTAAGAGCGGTGGTTTTCTTATAGTGTAAATTTTAAATTTACAGTTTATTAAATAATTTTTCATTTTCTATTATAACCATTTGTTTTCTTAATAAATCTTGCAAGTCTCTTTTAAATTTAAAAATACAATTGAATCTGTTGCTGAGCGAAATCGGACAAACAGGAGTGGTGGACTACCAGGGAAATGTCTAGTGGGGCTCAAAATAAATAGTTTAGAGTAATTAAACTCAATACAGATGGGATTAGTAAAAAAAATAAATACATTAAAAGATTCACAGGAAACTTTAGCAGTTAGGAGTGGGGTTTATTTATGAATTGATTAATGATATTTTTTACATTAGTATTTTTGTGGTGTATTNGTTATAAAAAAGCATTCCCTGCACACAACAGAGAATAAATTGGCTCTTTACAAGACATTACTACTTATTTATTGGGACTGAGGTCAATGGGCCCCCTGCAAAGTGGCATTTAAAAATTGTATTTTTTGTATACATGTATATATTTGTTTGTTTGTGTATATGTTTTAACAAAATGTAATAAATAAAGGTTTTAGTAGTGTAACAAAAATAGTTAATTAATAATTGAATTTATATTTCATAGGTATTCCTCGAATTGGAATATTCAGAAGCCCTCCTCTATCTAGGTGGCGAGACTGCTACAACATATCTTGGTCAGTTTTCAGTTACACACCTCTGTTGGAACACAGACTTTTCTACCGCCGAAAATTGTTTGAAGGACAGCTACCTAACTCTCTCCTTCCCGAGAGATGGGTAAGTTACGTACGTACATTTTTATTTACATTAATCAATTGGTTAAATAGGACAAACCTTATTTTATCCAGTGATAGATTGTTACCCAGTTTCTGATTCTTATGTAGCAGCCTGAAACCTACAAATAACTCCCATTTAACAAACACAAAACTGATCACTTATATTTTTTATGGGTGTACAACACTAAAACACAACATTGGAACAAAAGAAAATTTCAGCAAAACACTCTTAACGATGATGAATGTAAATCTAATTGTAATATACAGAATAATAAATTTTTAAAAATATAGAAAACATAATATTTATGAAAAAAAAAACTTCATTTACAGGGAAATAAGTAGAAATTAACTGAGGGTGCATAGGATAGTAAAGAGTTTGGCACTAAAGGGTGGGGAGAAATGAGTGGATTTTTCCTTGTCTTTCAATTGCTAACAGTTTATACCAAAGGGAATAGTGGCTTTGAGAATGTTGATATCCACATATGTGTGGATATAATCGTCAGATCCAAATTTAAAGATGTATCATGAAATTGTTCTATAACTTGGAAAACTGCATTAAAAGCTTTACAGTGCTTATGAGCTTGCTTGGCTTTGTTGAGAAGAGACTTTGATGTGCTTTTGCTATGTTTATTGAGCATAAGACTGAAGGGTTGTTCTTAAAAGATACTTCACTCAAGAGCTGCATAATGTTAGATATAGATATTGACTGGACAGAATGGTAAAATAGAGGAAACACACACCCATTGTAGATACATTTGTAAATTTCTTCCTTAATAAATGTTTCTCATAAAAATATTAGAGAATATTAACGTTAGAAAATTACTTTTTGCATCAATATTTATCTGTAATTTTTTTTAAAACTAAAATAACAATGAAGATATTACTATAATAAATATTGCTCTCTCTCTCTCTGAACAACCCCTCATCTGATTTCAAACAAAAATAAATACATTCTAAGGCTAGAGCATGTACAGACATATGGTATATATATACTTTTTTTTATATAGCCCATATTTAGCATCTCCAGTATAGGATGGATGAATATACATTGAAATTTTTCAATAGTTGCATTATGGCTTTTGCAATCTGTTAAAAGCATCCCATGAATTCATTGAATACTAGAGATACACCAACTTTTGCATGTTGATGAGGATTGGACTTAATAAGTCATGGGTTTGATGATGGAGAATATGTTTTCAGTTTTAACAATGGGGTAGGGTACACATATGCTTTTATTAGATAACCAAGTACTTTGTTGTGGTGGATCAATTTATCTTGAAGGGTTGGACTCTGCTGAACATCAGGTTTTTCTGCTTAAAACCAATTAATGGATTATTCTGGATGATAGGAAGAAGTTATTAATATATTATTCTGGATGAAAGTTATTAACTTTTAGCATTGGATTAATTTTTTTTTAATTTATAAAAGTGGAATTGAAGCATTATATTGTGTGCCTCTTATCTAAAAAGCTTAGCTGATCCCTAAAAAATTGCATGCAGATATTTCTTAGTTAAAATCATTTGACAAATGACATCTCTTTTAAGAAATGCTGAGATATTTGGAAAAAATTCTACTAAGCTACTTTATTAATATTCCTTTATTACAGTACTTTTATTAAGAAATTGCTGTTAACATATAAGGTTTTAGAAGTAGCTTACTTCATATTTACTTATTAGGAGAAAGTATTTCTAAGCACAACTTTAACTTATAAACTGACAATATTTAAATGCTGAAACTTGTCTTAGTCGGAAACACTTGGCAAGTCTAAATAACAACAAATAACGTTGGATAAGTATAAAATAAAGAAACACAACATAAAGATATATAACTTGTTTTGAAATACATTATTTAAGATTAACATCCTACCACGTTTTCAGAACATGGCTTTTAATGATGTTTCTGAAATAGTTTAGGAATGAATAATAGTTATATTAAAATAACAAACATTAGATAGATTTTATGTAAAATTTTTATCAAGCATTTTTAATTTATTATCTGCCTATTGTCACATACATTTATTAAAAGTAAATACTGTGGAATGAATTCAATTGTTTCAAAGCTAATAGGCTAACATATATTTGCAGGGAGCTAATATGACTCACTGGTATGTTCGAGAGTGGACAGAGGTTATGATCCCTTCAGTATATTCAGACAGTATCACCCAAGAGATGTCTTATCTAATTACAAATCTTGAACCAGCTACACAGTATGAAGCCAAGGTTAAAGCTAGTAACTCTTTTGGTTGGAATCAGATCTCAGATGTGTTCACATTTTCTACAAGGGGTCTCGGTAAGTAATTTAATCACTTAAACAAATTGAAGATTATGTTTTATAGAATTATATTATAGAAACTTAAAATGAATTACAGTGTGTTAGTAAGGATTCTATTGTGTCTTATTCTATTAAAATGCAATAATTAGGACACAAATTTACTGACTTAAAATTCAATAATGTATTAATTACTTAAATTAATTTTTTGTAAAACAAATATACAAATAAAAAATATTCTGATTTCTTTACTAATACTTTCTTTTTTTATAGTTATTCTAGTTGATTGTTTTGCTAGAGGTGATAGGCATTTAATGATTTCTTTGTTGTACATGAAATTAAGTTCATATTGAATGTTCCATCTCTCATAACTTTATTAACATCACTTATCAGTCTCTTTTCTTTTATTGTAGACATATTTGTTTTCAAATATATGCTTACATGAAATTGATTTGCTAATTCTCTAGAATTTTCTTACTAATAAAAAATTGCTGTCACTCTTATAGTTGTATATGTATGTATTCCTACACATGCTTCTCAGAAATTTCTCTGTATGGGTGTTTCTTACCTTCCAAGGTGTGGAGAAATTTTGTGCGACCTACAGAGGTTTCTAACTTAACCTATACTTGCCCATTGTTGCTGATATAATTTAGGCGCTAAAATTTCTGATGTATATATCTTTGAGCTTCTGGCAGTCCCTGGAGTACCTTTTTTTGTAGTCCCCCTAACATAAATGTTTTCCTTTGAGTTCTTATTATATATTACATGCCACCTTTATTAACTTATTTACTTTATATAATTTCTTCATATGCAGTAGACATTCTGTGATCAATATAACAGATTAACATACTGCTAGAAATGGTTTTAAGACTTATTCCCAGCTGTTTCTATGAAAAATAGAACTACAGCACAACTTTTTGTTTGAAATATCAATCACTGGATTGTTTAATTTAGTTTGATGATTAATAGACTTGTGCAGTGAAGTTGCTGCATAAGGTGTTTTGTTTTTCAGAGGATTACCTAATGGCCTTATTAACTGGTTCTAAGAAAATTATTTAACTATTTAACTTTAAATATTATAAAACCAACACATTTGACATATTCCACATTGAAAATGTGTAGATCGCTGTCTTTATATGCAATGATATTACACCATTAAACGAATTAACCAATAGTTTCTCATCTTCTGTCTCAACTCTTTTAAAGTGGCCTTTCATACTTTTAGGGCCCTCCAAGTTATCATTGATAGAATAAGCATAAAATTAACTATCATGCATAAACTAAGGCTTACTATGAACCATAAATTCAAACCATAAATAGGGCTGGAGTTGCAATTATTCCCCAATAATTGGACTTTTTTTTTGGTGCAGGAAAGCTTTTAATATTACTATTTGGGAAAAATGTAGTATCTTTGTTTCATATTCAAATATATTAAACAAATTGAGTTTTAGTGAAAATAAAAACTGAAGGCTTTCGAATTTTTGCTTTCTTATATTATTCATTTCTTATAATAAATTGTCTCAGAGAACTCAAAGACAAGAGAGAATACAGTGGCTTGAAACAAATTGGTGACAGGAAACAAAAATTCATAATTTTAGATGGAAGAAGAAATCTTTCAAATCTACATAACATTTTCTGAGTGGAGAAGGACTTTCAAGAAATGTCAACAAGGTAGAGAGCCAGTCAATTCTATTCGAGATTCTAATATTTGGTAAAATATGCATTGGAATCTTGAAAAAAAACTTAAATCATTTTAGATGGTATGACTGATTTCTATCTCTCAAAAAACTTGCAGCAGATAAGTTAAATGCAACAGAATAAGGTCTTTTAATATAGAATTATTTTATAATAACATAAGGAGTCTAACAAGAAATGTCCTACAAAGGATGCAAAATACATAAAGTGCGAAGGGTGTGGACACTTCACCAAATTTTCAGAATAAGTTAGTACATGATTTCAGGGGTGGAGTTAACTCTAGTTGTAAGAGTGATTTAGGTTTTAGTCTGGATAGAGTCTGCTCAGTAGATCCTATAAAGTGTATCTGGAGACCTTGATGTTATTTTTGATTATCACAGAATCATAATTTTATATAGTCTCTTGAAATATTGGTCAAGCTAAACAATGAATAATTATTTTATAAAAAACTATGTGGAGCAGAATCCCCAGTGGTGGCACCTTGGAGGATTCCTGTGAACTTAGAAGATAGCTAGAAATAGATTTGAAGTTAAAGTGTATTATAATTTAATTGTAGAATTATACACAATTAAATGATAAGATATTGCTATAGATATTTAGGATCGGTGTGGTTAGAAAAAGAAGAATTGTGTGGGTCATGCAGAAGAAAGAAAAAACATACAGTTTGCAAGGAAATCGTTCTGGGGATTAAATCCTAAAGGAGATCTATGAATAGTCTAAAAATTATGAAGTTCAGGTACCAAACTGTGAGAAGAGTCGATACTACACCCCAAAACTTTTTTTTTTTTTTTTTAGTAGTAGAAATATCAAAACATTTCTCAATAGGTGAGCTCTACAGTCCTATAACATGACTAATACTATTATTTACCCAATACCTATAATGTGGGATAGTGGACAAGAAACCAGACTTGCCATAGTCTAACACCAGTATAGCAAAAGCTTATTTTAAAATTGCCCCTTAGGTAACAAACACTGATGTATTTTCAAGATTTATTACCATTTCACTATGTAACTTGTTTTTATAGAAAAAATTGAACGATTCATATGTATTATGGTCTTCCCAATCACATTTAGACCCGCAAAAAGCTTCATAATGTTCAAGCATGATTTTAAAAAAAAATTTTAATGAATGGATTGCCATTTTGTCTGAGGCGTTTAAAACCTTCACACTCTTGTATATTTTGACTATCTGTTACCCGAGACATACAGTTTATTTTATTTTTTTCACTTTACCCATTTTATGGATTTTTAAATATATTTTTAAGTATTATGGATTTTAATTAATTTTGAGTCTTTTTTTTAAAGTTAATTTACATAACAAACGGATAGTTTTAGACCATGGAAATTATTATTATTTTAGTCATGAGGATTTGATTGAGGTGGTAACATGCCCCTTTTTGACTTAATGATAGCCCTGAAGATGGCTTAAAATGTAAGCCGAAGGCTGATAAGCAGATTTAGGCAGATAATACAAATAAATTTTTTTTAAATAGCATTTTTTTTTATCAAACTCAACCGTACCCTTACAAATTTTCTTCTGTTATTCGCTTTAGCTTGAATACTTTTGTGTGTGTTTAATGCATTTTTTATTTTTCAATAGATTATTTAGGAACCTCAATTAATTCAGTTATTGTCTGTTTATTTTTCAGACGGTTATTCTTGGGAGTCTTCTCAGCCATCACATGAAATCATATTAGCAGGTAATTAAAGAATGTTTATATCGTTAACTCTTTTAAATTTATCAAATAGAAAACATTTTTATTTTATATTTTAATTAAAATCTTAGAGTTCCCGGGTTAGCCAAGGGGCTCTATTCGAGTCTCTTATGTCTGGAGCTGAGTGTTCGTGTCAATAAAAGCCTGCCTTTAACCATCGGTATTTAAAGTTGGATGCTTACTAACAGGTTTCTCTATGACCCTAACCGGTAAAAAAAAAAAAAATTATTATTATTATTATTAGATGCGTTTTTTTGGGGGGTTCGGTCAAGGTAGATAAAAAAAAAAAAAATACAAATTTTAAAAGATATATATATTTTAAATTATCTGCCAATATTTCCGCTTACACTGTAAGCCATCTTCAAGGCTATCATGAAGGCTAGAGGTGTGAAAATTCGATCTTAGGTAAAGGATGTCTCCTCTAGCCTTCATGATTGCCCTGAAGATTGCTTACAATGTAAGCTTAATTGTTGGCAGATAATTTAAAAAATACACATTTTTTATAATTTGTATTTTTTAAAATCTACTTTGACCGATCCCCAACAAAAAAAAAAAAATCTAATAATAATATCTACCAAAAAAAAAAAAAAAAAAAAAACTCCATTTGAATAATTATTATTATCTGTTATTTGGAAATCAGATGAGATTAATAAAGCAAATGTTTTTCATTCATTCATTTTATTTTATATCTTTAAAAAGATAATTCATCTAGTGATCTGGTAAATAAAAATAATACAGTATAGAAAGAAAGAAAAAGAAACTTCATTCTGAGATTTAAGTCCCCTTGAATAACAAAGAAATCACAGCTGATAGAATTGTTGATTCCGACCTAATTGCAATAATAAAAATAAAAAGTACAAATAAACAATTGACGAATAATATAAAATTTTCAAAGAACTATGACAATATTTACAACTTACTGAATAAGTATGGAAACAGAACAAAATAAAAAAAGGAAAAAGAAAAATTAAGATATACATGGTTAATAAAAAATAAGTGTACAAAAAGAAAATGAGTGTTGCACAAAAAAACAAACAATAAAACTCAAAACTAATACAATAAACATTAGTCATGATAAGAATAAAAATAAGAACAAGATACAGTTTAGCAGTTCATGATACCCAATTGTTAAGATAGGAAACGCAGAAATAGCCGGGATTTGAAGGATGTGAGCGAAGGGCAGCAACGAATATTTAGAGGGATCAAGTTCTAGAGACTGTAGGATCTGGTAAGGTAAAGGAGGTGGGAAAGGACAGTATATCTACCAGAACTGAAGTAAAAATCCAACGAGATCGACTAATGTAAATCTATAAAGAATAAAAACAAAAAATCTAATAAATAAAAAAATAATGGATAAATAAATAATGTGTAATCACTGATAAGAAACAAAACTTATTTAGGAAAATAAACAAAACAATAAAACACCAGTACCCCTTGTACTTTGATAGATCTGGAGAGTAATTCCTGTTGGTCATGATTCAGACTCACCTCCAATTCTGTTACCCTTGACTTTAAAGTCTTGTTTTCAAGCCCTAGTTGCTCGAAAATTTTTGTTTGGGCTTCTAAGAAGTACTCTATACCTTTGAGAAGCTTGACATTTACAAAAGCTGCGTCATTGTTTTTGTTAAGAGAGTCTTTAAACTCTCTCACCTCATTAGGAACAATGCTCTTTATCCCACATATCTTACTCGAATAAGCCCTTATGTCCTTCTGAATATATGTAAATAGATCACCCTCCTGGGTAATCTAATAATACATTTTTTCCGTTTATGTTGAGCTAATAGACATATAACTCTGCCAATAAATAAGACTATTTATTTATGATCAGCATGAATTTAATTTAACACTTTCATTTTCAATTAATCAGATATTACTAATAATTCTATTACTGTAAGAACACAGCTTCATTATAAGGCAATTATTTAAAAATTTTATTTGCATTTTATTGAGAAATATTACTGATAATTACTTTAGAAATAAATTTAAAAATTTATTTCCTTAATATTAATCAGTACCTCAGTTGTAGTCCTTCAGGCTAGAGTTAGTACTACATATATTATTTTTAAGGGATCACATCTTTAGCTTCTTCAGTCTAGGTGAAGATCTGTTTAAATTTTTTATTAGAAAAAAAGGCTTGATTTTTAGAATAACTAATTTTTCTGCACCTATGCCAAAATAAAGCTAAAATTATCACTGACACTTTAATTAATATGCTATATAGTATTAAGACTAGGGAGTGGGACTAAAGGCAGTATACAGAAAGATTTTGTGGGAAATAAGTCTTGGTTTTTACTGAAACTGCTTAAAAGTCATTATATTTTTTTTTTAATTTTCTAGGGTAGGATTTCTCCAGACCACCAGATGTTATACCCCCCCCCCCATATGGTTGCCCTGGTTGCACCTATGCTGTTAGCCAATAAATATAAATAATTACATTCAGTTAATCACTCGCGCTGGAGAAAATACTGGAATTATGAAAACATCCTTGTTTTATAAGCTGTATCGCATTTTTAGATTTAATAATCTGACCATGAGGTGACCAATTAGTGGTTAGCAGCAAGAGGCTATATGGATACCTTTGGAGGCTATGCTGGGAATTTTTTCCCAGGGACATTTTCTTTTTCCCATGATTTATGTCACAAGTTTATTATTTTGTTTTAGACAAGATGAATTCTTTATAAAGCTTTGAAATAGGATATAGTGAGGATCATCAATGTCTTATTTTTAGCAAGGTTTTGAATATTCATTGCACTATTTAGGTTGATTTTCAACAATGTCTAATATTTTTCATTTAAAGTCATGGAAGTAATGAGTTTAATTCTCTACAACCTCATTTCAACCAATTCTCTGATGAACTGTTATATAAACCGTTTGGAAAAGTTGTGGTTGCATTGCTTGTTGACTGTTTTGGTTTATTTAAATATATATACATATATAAATTTATTTTACATAGCCTTTGAAATGAACTAAAACATTGCTTGTCTCATCAACTACATAAAATTATCGTCCATTCTCAGCTTTAAAAACTTATTCAACCAACACCCTATCATAAGCAATATTATGTATAACATTAACAATTTATACCAAGAAGGGATTAAAGTATCATTTCTATGGACACCTAGTCATTGTGGGATAAGCGGAAATGAAAAGGCTGATGTTGAAGCTAAAACAGCTACACGGAACGGCAACATCTGAAATTCCATAACACCACTGGATATTATGTCATTTATTAAAAAAAAAAAACAATTTTACATAAGTGGGAAGAAAATGGGCCAATGTCACTGGAAACAAACTTCGTGCTATCAAAGCTATCAAACTGTGAACCAATGGAGCTCCTCCTTCAGGAATCATAGACGCTTAGAGGTCATATTGACTTGACTAAGAATAGGACATACCCGACTGACCCATTGTCACTTAATGGAGAAGAAACCTCCTCCAGTTTGCATGGATTGCCAGGTTCCTCTTTCGGTGAAACACATATTAACAGAATGCATGAAGTATGACGATAAAATACGACAATATGCTCTTCCTTCAAGCTTAGAAAATATTTTAGAGAACAATCCAGACAGGATAGACCGGCTAATCAAATTCCTCAAAGATGCTAATTTATATAACCTGATTTAATTTGTATGTTCTCTAATAAATTTCTTCCCATTGTGAAATTTCAAGGTTTTCCAATTTCAATGCTAGTTGAACTGTGACCCAAATTATACGTTGTTACATATCTTTCCATGTCTCTATACCCCACTTAGTTCATCATAATATTTTGGTATTATAAACCAACGTTTCATATTCTTTTATATCCCTCTACCATATTATCAAATAAATTCTTGGAGGTAGGATTATTTTAGAAGCATATATCTCTTTTCAAAAACCAAATTTATTTTTTCTGTTAAGTTTTACCTCATCTATAATTTATTTTCTCTATTCTTCTTTCAGATATTGCAGTGCCTTTAGGTTAATTTAGTATTATTAGTTTTGTTTTATTTAGTAAGTTTTTCATCCATTAATATTCATATAAGGCAAATCATTTCATTTTTTACTCCTTTAACATTTATCCACAAGTTTCTATGACTGATCCTCTATCAATATATATGTTATTTATCTCTAAATTTTTAATTATTTTAGAAAAATATATTGTTATAAACTCCTTTCAAGGATGCCATAGTTGTCTACCATCAGATACATAAAAGAGATACAACTCTTCCTTGAACCTCATGACTTACAGGATACTCAGAGAATTTTGAAAGAAGCTGATTTGAGAACTTATCTTAGATACTTAGAAAAATAATAAGTTGTTGATGCTGAATCAATAATTTATATTTTATTATCCTTTGTTTTAATTTTTATTTGTTACAGATAATGAGATAAGAGATCTTGGTGTTATGTCAGCTGAAAGTGGTTCACCTTCTTCATCATCAATTCGACTAATAATATTCGTGGCTACAAATGTGCTAATTTTCTTTACAGGCTACTAAAAATCTATAATATGAATAAAAATGTGTTTATTGTCCTATGAATCTATATGAGAAGAAAAATAAAAAATACAAATAATTGGCTTTGATATGAAAATTGGTGTTTGTCTCTTATAATTGTTAATTGTGTCTTCAAATTTCATTGATAAATGTGTATATATTGGCCATTTGTGAATTAAATTCCTATGCAGGGTTCTTGAAATGCCGTATTAGTTTCATTTATTTTTGCATTTGTTTAAAAAAAAAAATATCCTTGTAATAAGCATGTAAATAGCTATTCCTTGTAATTTTCACTTGAATATTTATGTATGTGGTGATAGTAAACATTTGTCCTTCTCTTTACTCTTCAAAAAAAATATTAGGTGTTCAAATATTTTAAAAAGTAGTGAAATATTTTAAACTAGTTTGTTTGATTTAAAATATCTGTTATTGTTTAAAGATAAATAAATAAAATGATTTGTCCATGTTCAGAAATTGTATTCAGCAGTTTTAATAAAAATTATTAGGGCAAATAAAGGTAACCCAGATGTGATGTTTAATTGTGAATTTGAGAATATGATTTTCTTTTTTAATAACTCTGAAATTACTCACATTTTATTTGCAATATTAAGAAATCCTGATCAGATCAACAGATCACAATATGTTGAATCTTTCTTTTTTTTTTTTTTTAGTTTTAATAGGTCCAATGGGCATTCATGACTCAAGTCCTCTAGCACTCACAACTTTGTGCCACTCGGCAAAATTTTAAATTGCATTTCCTTCTTAATCATTCATGTTTGACATCTTCTTTCAAAGTTTATAAGACTTTTTTCTAACTCTCTGTTTGATATTTTTTCTTGAAAAAAATCACTAATTAAAACATTGATTTTTGACTACTTTTGTATCCAATATTTCTTTATAGTTCTAAAAATCTTCATTTTGTAATCTGTATTATAAGAGAAAAGTTCTATTTGCTTATTTGAGAAAAGTTTCAAAATTATTGATTAAGATTAAAACTTATGGTTAAGCTACCAGTACCATAAGACTATAAATAGTTTCTCCCCAGTAACTCCATGAATTCAACCTTTATATGTGCTATCAAAGTCAAGAGATTATAGACTTAAATATAAACATATTATCTAATTAACTTATGGTCTTTAGTACTTAAAGAAAAACACAACCACTTAAAATGGTACTTTTATAAATCTGACATATTTTGCCCTAAATTTCTTTTTCTACCTAAATATTTGAGAAATAATAAATTTTGAATAAGCAGAATTGATGTACTAATTTAAAAATACAAGTAAAAAATATAGAAAATGAAAACAACAGCCAAGGTTGAAACGGTTAGTAAGCTTTACAAATAGCATTTAAAGTAAGATTAAGTACTTTTCTGCATATAAATATGCTAGATCAATTATAGAAAAATTGGGCTCTCCGATTTGGCAATAAACATGTATTAGTAATCTTCCTATGCCAATTTTTCATTATTCAATTTTTATGATAAGAGGAGAAACACTTATGTTCCATTCAAAACTTTTATTTTAACTGATAAAGTTTTAATCTGAGTTATACACTTACAGTTATTTGGAACTCTTCAATACTAAATATATTTTTTTATGTGTTTCTAATGTAACTTACATGTTATTATTTATCATTTCACATAAAATATAATATTACATTCCACTTTTGTTTTACTAATAAACTAAAGCTCATTAATTAATTTATTTTCTATTTTAGTAAACAAGCAATCAATATTAAAACTTTTAACCAAGTAAAATTTTTCTGAACCTGCTATTATTCAGTATCACTGTATAATAATAGCCTCTTTCTAAAGGTAATCATTATTAGCCATGAATTAATTCTGAAGAATGAGGAGTATGTTCTAAATTAATTTTATGTAAATACAAAATAATCTGTATTAAACATTGCTTCTTAATTTTCAATCTCCACCAAGATCAAGGCATTGATCAATGCTTCAATACATCATCTATTGGTTATCCATTAACGGTTTAACCCTGAGAGTTTCTTTGATTAATTGATACTACAGTTGGTCTCATCTGGTGTCCCAGATACTTTTCTGAGCTATTTTATATATGTGCCTTTAGGTTA
>KZ807357.1:228306-249705 GCA_000696205.2 Oncopeltus fasciatus | reverse complement strand
CATATATATAAATGCAAATTTTTTTATGTTAAAATGTTATAATGTAGGGTTTTCTTATTCCTTTCGCAGTATTCATCACTGGCTCTTCGTGAGTAACAGTCTAAACTGAATATGAAAATTGTTGTCATTATCTATTTAATGTTCGTAAAACATTTGCGAGATACATAATCTTAACTTTAAAACTTGAGAACATCATAAATGCAGATTTTTTCATTTTATAATGAAAAATAAAATTTAGTGTGGCTTTAATAAAAACAATAACCATAATTAAGAAGCTCTACAATTTTTAGGATCCTGTATTAATTATCAAAAAAAGTAATATTTTTTTCTTAGCAAAGAAGAGATAAAATAAAAGTACAATAAGAATAATCCTATTATCACATTATTCTTTATTTCAAATATTTCATAATCTAAGTTTTTTTAACCATAATATGTATGGTAAATATTAATATAAGCCTATTAAACCTCCCTCTCTCCTCATAAATCTATATTTTATGATTCAGAGCAAAGTTTTCCATATTAAGACAAATTGCAGTAGCTAACTATTCAAGGGTGAGCCAAAATACTGAAGCTGAAGAAAAATACCTGATTCTTTGGTAGCATTCAATTAAAGAAAATTATGGCTGCCAGTTTATATGGTCTCCAACAAATAAAACACTCCTTGAAAAGTTGTGGGTGGGGACTTTTTGTCTCTTAAGGATTTTGAACTAACTGCTGTCCATCACATCTTCATATCAACTTATGTAACTCAATAAAGCATAATTGCATACAAGAAACTTATCATTTAATTCTTTCTAGGGCAATTATAGAATTCATATGAAAACTGCAAAAACTTTATGAATATTGTGAACATTCAAAATTTAACAGCCAGAAATATATTTTTTTCTTTCTTTTGTATATATATATAACCTGAGACCCTGACTTCAAAAATTTAAACATTTAGGACCTAACTATAAATTAAGACATGTTCGCAATTTATACCCAAGCTCTCTAGTCTCTAAATTTTCTAAATTAATCTAAAATAGCTGTGAAACTTGATTTATGGTTTTTGTTCCTCTCTTGATTTAAATTGATTAAAATTGTAAATTGAAATAAAATTACAAATAATTGAAGATGTTCAGTTGATTTAGGCAGCATAATTTACATATACGTGAATTATTTAATAATTTTTATTTTAGTCTTTCTATTTCCTTAATACATCTAAATGGCATACTTTCCAATATGCTTTCTTATTCTATCTGGACATTGGAATTACAACTTGACAGGCTTCTAGCTCTCACGACTTAGTCTCATGACAAAGCTTTTTATTTAATTTTTTTGACCAATTAATAAAAATTAATAACTATTTAAAGTAAATACAATACGTAAAAATTTGTTTACTCATGACTTTTCTTTACTGTAAATATTTTTTAAATTAAATAATTACTAAATTGAAAGAACAAGAGTATAAAACCTTCTTCTGCATGCTAGAATACAAATTTAAGAATTATCCAAACTACCTTCTTTATTTCAATATTTTACTTCTAGAACATTTGAAAAAATAATGTTAGCTCGTAACCCTATTTTTGAAAATTATTTATATACTTTCTTATATCTAATAAGAAATATGTAATAGAGATGTTTCTTGTATATTTATGTATATATGTGTGTGCTACTGTTAAACTTGAATTATTGTAAATCTCTGCCCTCATAACTTTCTTTGACATTTTAACTAAATAAATATCAAATAATGTTAAATATATTTTCTTTTAGAAATGCTTTATGGAAATATGGAATCTGTCAACAAAAAAAATTATGAAATTATGAAACCACTTTTATAATCTGTATAGAGATCTGTAATTTTGTAGAATACAATCTCATTTTCAATAAAAATAAAATTTTATGAACGATTTATTTTCCATTTATTTTCCGATTTCGCAAACATTCTATGAAATATTTGTTATAGTTTTTAACTGGAGTCTAGACAAATATCAAAGCTCTCATTTGAATGAAACTCTGGATATGTCCCAACTTAAGATGATCGGGTATAATTTGGATTTGATGGTATTTTTCTATATATTTTTAATTGGTGAAGTAATTTGAGTTCAACACTACCCCAGTGGTATAAGCACTTTCTATAGTATTTTTTTTAATACAAGAAAATCCAAAAATAAGAAAATATAAGAAAAATAATTCTGATTTATCAATACTTCATGCTGTTTTTTCTGTGTTGAGTACTCGCCAACTTTGCTGATCATCTTCCTTTGGAGCTAGAGACTTCCAGTATATTGTCAGACTTCTTCTTACACTCTACTTACAAAGGCTATTGCATTTTTATTTAGGATCAAACAAACAATGATTTGGTCCTCTAAGCATCAAACTGTTTCTTTTTGGAAGGAAGGTGGCCTAAAAATAATTTTATTCTGTTTTATATTGTTTATCCCTTCCTTTAATATGAATTTTATCTCTTAATTGACCTTTATACTTTTGATCCGAGCCTCTTAATTGAATTATCCCAATGTTATATCATACTTGCTCTTAAGTTACACGATTTAAAAACTAATTATTCACTTGAAATGCATGAACCAGATTATATATTGACCACATTATATGGTTAAAGTAATGGGAATACTTATGCCTTAATTTATTGTATTTTTTATGTTTTAGTAATGCTCTTTAATTTTTGTAAAACTCCATCTCTCATTGATTGCATAATAATAATAATTTCTAAACCTAGGAGAATAATTTAGATATGATACCTATCCATTAACAAACTTCTTATCTGCACATAAATATAGTTGTTTTTAGTAGAGCCATTTAGGGAATTTTTCTATACTTAGTTCTTAGTTAGAGCTTAGTTCACCATGCACCAGCTTTTGTAACATACATTATCCCTAAATTTGAATGTTTACTTTTCTTCTTCTATTATATTTTAAATTAGTTATTTATTATTTTGACTAAGTATTCACTCTGAACTGAAGTTATACATAGTTATTTCTTAATTTCATTAATTAATAACCAACTTTTGATAACTGTACACATCATGGTTAGATCCCGACTAGAAAATAAATTAAATTTTATTCATCATGTCTCGGATATTGAAAGCCACTTGGTTACATCTTACATCACTTTAATCCAATTTAATTTATTACTTATGAGAGCCTATCTAAGCCTAAATAAAAAAGTAGTCTTTCATTATTCTAGTGCCCATTTGGCTCCTGAAAATGCTGATGACAATTTCATCAAAGATTGAAAGTCCAGATGAATTCACAGGGACATTTCTCTAAAATAATAAATTTGATAGTAATTAAGGCTTTATTTGACTTTAATACAAGCACAATTGAAATAACGCACTACATTTTGAGGAACAATAACAAACTAGCTGTATATGTTCAGTCACATGTTTTTAAGAGATACAATAACAAACTGTCAGTATAGGTTAAGCCATATGTTTTATATGACATTCTCCCCCTATTGAGAAAAGTGGATGATCTAGATATTTAAATGGTTGCCTCTTCCGAGTCCTAGAGCTCTTCCAGTAGGCTGGATGGCTACATCCTGATCCATGTCCGGCTGGTGGTAGTCTTCTTCGTTGTTTGGGACTTGTTCTATAGGCATTTAACCTTTATCGCATACCTCTGTAGGTCCCGTAGATCTTCGACTTCGGATCTTCCTCATGGCCAGTTGGTGGTCCTAGATGTCGAGTCGATATCCCGTATGTAAAACTCTGCTTGCTGCTCGCTACTCGAACAATGGCGTATTCAGGGTTACTGTCGACTAGCGTTACCTCGTCTACTTTGGGCTCATATTTTGACTGTGGCACGTGTCTTTTGAGAAGAACTGGACCGGGGGGAGGTAGGAGTTGAACAGTTCGCCGCGGATGCGTGAGGTGATTCGTAGGTAGCCGTAGACAGTAAAGATCTTATGGAGTGTAGCGCACTTTTAGAAATTTCTTCCCATTGTGAAATTTCAAGGTTTTCCGACTTCAATGCTAGTTGAACTGTGGCCCAAATTATACGTTGCAACGCTTGATTTATCTGTTGCCAGCTGGGTTATATGGAGTAGTCCTACTAGTAGCTATAACGAAAGATGTTAGATACTTCTTCAGTTCTCTAGATACAAAACTAGTTTCTTGATCGGTATGAATATAACAAGGCGCTCCGAAGATAGTAAATAATGTTTCAAAACATTTGACAATGGTAGCGGTGCTCATATCCGGGCTTGGAAATCGAGAATATTCGTCGAAATAGTTAGCAAGTATCTATTCCTTGTATTAGAAGGAAGCGGTCCTTTGAAATCTACGTTCAGGCGTTCAAATGGTGACATCGCTTTTATTAAAGTTCCTCGGGCTTTATAAAATCTAGGTTTTAGTTGTGCACAAATTCGACATCCTGCGACTACTCGCCATATATCTCTAAAGAAAATGTTAGGTTCTTAACACGTTCCCAATGATAATGTCTGGTTATCCCGGGATGATATAGGCTTTTGTGTCTCTCCCAGTTTTTTTTTTTATTCTGTGTTTTTGTGTGGGCGTATGTGTGGGAATGTGTCTGTGGCGGGGTTTTTGGTGTCTTTGTCTATATATTGTGTTTTTAATGTGTGAGTTTTTGCGTCTCTCTCTTATTTTTTTTTTTTTTTTTTTTTTTCTGCTTTTTGTTTGTGTCGTGCATGCGCGCGATCTTTGTTCGTTGCTTGGTCGGACGTGATTTCTTTGCGGGTAGATGAGCGAGTTATTTTTTTTTGGATGGATGGTTGGTTTGTTTTTTCTTTCGTGTTTGTTCGCGAAAAAAAAGGGGCACCGGGCTTGCGATTTTCGGATTGCTTCGCTGCTATTGCTCCGTCCGAGGCGTCTGTTTCGACATTAAAAGAAGTGTGTGGATCATCAGAAGAAAGCACAGCATTCTCAACGTCTAATTTTAGTTGATCAAAACGTTCTTGATTTTCCTCCAAAAATGGCAGTTTACAATAGATCAAAAGCCTCAGAGAATCTGTACATAAAAGGAGAAGAGTGGGCAAACATGCCAAGCGCTAGCCGAAGACCAGGTTTGTCTTTAGGGAGCGGCAGTTCTTGCAACGGCTTTAGGCGTTCAGGATCAGGCTTGATAGTTTTGAAAGATACCAAATAAACGAAAATATTAACTGTTCTTACTGAAAAAGCGTTTTTATTTTTATTTATTGTGAGGTTATATTTGTTTGTAGCCTGAATGAAGTTGTGTAGGTTAGTATCGTGTTCTTTCTTGGAAGATCCTTCAATCCTAACATCGTCTAGAAGTGCCATTTATTTTTTATTTTCGGATTATTTGGTCGGTCGAGCGTTTTAAAGCTGCAACTACTATGTAGTACCAATATTGGTAACCAACCAGTATTTACCGTTTCTTCTGCCCGGGAAAGCAATTAGGGGTCTTGTTTAGATTAGGCCCACCAGTTATTTTATATTGACATTTTATACAGAAATAAAATCACATGTTTAAATTTTATTTTATTTAGTATTGTTTGTGTAATTAAGGTTATAAAAGTATTACAAAATGAATGTTTTTGATGTTTACGATTTATGCAAAGAAGAACAACGAGCCAGGATTTTTTTTTTTTAAGAAAGAGGAATTCTACCTCAGAAAAGACATTGTAAAAAAGGCCACATTATGAAATTTTACGAAGAAAGGAAAAAATATAGGTGCAACAAAAGAGAATGCCGGTATGAATGTGGCATGTATACGGGTACATGGTTATGTGGCAGCAGGTTACCGTTAAGTAAAGCCAGCTACCTGACTACTCCAGAGACCAGCCGCCGGAACACATTATCAACCAATGGGAAGGCAGGCTTCGCCCAAGGACCGGACTGTGCCGGATTTATACACCACAAAAATATTTATACACCATAAAACATGGTATTTATATACCACCTGTATTTAAATAACAGCTCTCATTCTCTATTCAGCCCTGAAGAAGCCATCACATGATGTGAGAAAGCTCGGCAACTATCAACAACTTGACACGGTCCAACCCGGAAGAAGAAACAGTAAAAANGAATTTTGGCCACCAGAGGTACGTGGAGGAACAGATTAAAAGTATGATAATGTTTTTGGTTATGTGTAAAAAGTTTTTATTAAATAAATCATATGTTTTTTAATTTATCAATAAGTAACTGTTACTAGATAAAATAACTGGCGGGCTTAATCAAAACAAAACCCCAAAAATTATCGACGGACCATCAGAGAAGCTATCAAAATAACGGAGAATCCGAAAAATATCAATAGGAAAGACGGATACAGACTCAGCAAGAACTGGAAACCAGCGTTAATCGACAAGAGGATCCAACCAATCAGTGACCAGCTACCTGACTACTCCAGAGACCAGCCGCCGGAACACAGTATCAACCAATGGGAAGGCAGGCTTCGCCCAAGGACCGGACTGTGCCGGATTTATACACCACAAAAATATTTATACACTATAAAACATGGTATTTATATACCACCTGTATTTAAATAACAGCTCTCATTCTCTATTCAGCCCTGAAGAAGCCATCACATGATGTGAGAAAGCTCGGCAACTATCAACAACTTGACACGGTCCAACCCGGAAGAAGAAACAGTAAATACATCTGACGACCGTCGAAGCCTACGTGAACATCTGACCAACCTGTACGGGGAGGATGTTGTTCAGAGAATGAAGAGCATTGACAAATTCAGATCAAAGAAATGTGACTCCTGGCACAACTGGCATTTCTTAAGAGATGCAGAGACTATAACGTACTACCCACGTGTTCTAAAGTGACGAAGAAAGGTGGCAGTCAACGCATACAGAACATATTGGCAAGATCCTCGAAGATTATACTCAAGGCACAGATAAACGAGACTCGATCCGAACTTGCTTCGATTGAGAAGAGTCTTCTTTTGGGACCATTCTCTGCTTTCGAATCTTGTTTCAAAGGAAGACTGGTACAGGATAGACCGCCTCACCTGGGAAGCAGCTCAACGGGACTTCATCAAGCACACTGACTCGCAAAAGAACAAGTTTAAAAAACTCACAGCATCGAAGACGACTCTCAACAACATATGTGAAGACTCTCTAAAGAAAACTGTTGTTAACCTCACCAATGAAGAATTTCCCAGAGAGACACTTCAAGTTCCACAAAAAGACTTCAATTACGCCCCACGCCGGATACAGAGAAAATTATAACAAGCGTCGAAGCTTGTATCATGAACCTTGAACCAGAAGCAGCTGAAACAATCCGTCAGGACGTCAATCATGCTCTAAGGAAGGCTAAGCCACCCAAGCCGAACCTCAGCAAAGAAGAATACAAGGCACTAAACGACCTGAAAAAACGTGAGGACCTGGTCATCACCCCGGCCGATAAGGGCAACCCCACCATTATCATGAAGAAAAAACGTGAGGACCTGGTCATCACCCCGGCCGATAAGGGCAACGCCACCATTATCATGAAGAAAGAAGACTACCTGGAGAAGATGCAGGCACTCCTCGATGACGACACCTACAAGAAGCTTGAGAAAGATCTTATAAAAACCATCAACCAGCAGGTCATCTCTATAATCAACTCAAACAATGACGAACAGGTGAAGAGGAAGTCACTCAAGATATCAGACCCCGTAACACCAAGACTCTAGGGACAGCCAAAAATACACAAAGAAGGCATACCCATGAGGCCCACCGTCCCGACTATTGGCTCACCATCATACAACGTAGCGAGGTACATCGCAAAGAAACTGAAGCCTCACGTTGGTAACACTGAACACCACATTAGGAACTCCAAACCCTTCGTCAGCATTCTTCAAGACATCAGATTCGAAGCATATGACATCCTCGTTAGCTTCGACGAGAAGACTCTCTTCACCAAGGTCCCCGTTGAAGAAACTCTGAGCCTGATGAAGAACCTCCCCACGGAAGAAGAATTTAGTCTGGTCAAGTTAAGTCTCTAATCAACCTATTTCCTCTACAACGGCAAGTACTACTAACAACTTGAAGGAGCACCCATGGGATCACCTCTAAGGCCACCCGCAGCCAACCTGTACATGGAAGACACCATAAGCGCCGGTCTGCTGGTATCGGTACGTTTGTCATCTGGAGACACGGCCGAGACTCGCTGGAAGAGTTCCTTCAACACTTGAACAACATGCACAAGAACGTACAGTTCACCATGGAACTCGAAGAAGAAGGAAGACTACTGTTTCTGGACGTACTCGTAACAAAGAAGGATCACCTCTTGAGCCACTCAATCTACAGGAAACCCATCCACACCGACAGATATCTACATGCTACTTCACACCACCACCCGGCTCAGAAGGAAGGAGTCATCAACACTGTACTCAACAGAGCGGTGATACTCTCAGAACCAGCCCAACTGCCGAAAGAAAGAAGTTGCATAAAGCCGCCTTCATGAAGAATGGCTACGACCGCAACACTATAGACAAGATCCAGAGAAAGAGAAATACAAGGAAGAACGAGAAGCCGAAGAATTCCGAGGACAAGTGACCATCCCCTACGTCAAAGGGACAAAAGAGAAGATCGCCCGAATACTCAAAAATCACAAGATAAGAACAACGTTCAGCACGGACAGAAAAATAACAGACATCCTTCTGAAACCTAAGGATAAACTTGGACTTTGGACTCCAGGAATTTACAAGATGCTGCGGAACTTCTTACATTGGTGAAACTGGAAGGACGATAGACACACGCCTCAATGAACACATCGCAGACATCAAACACGGACGCACGGAGAGGTCAGCTCTAGCAGAACACTTCGCCAACACCAACCACCACATCAAATTTGAAGACGCTTCAATACTGGCCCGGGAAAGCAACTACTATCGACTGACCATCAGAGAAGCCATCGAAATAACCAAGAATCCGAAAAATATCAACAGAGAAGACGGATACAGACTGAGCAAAAACTGGAAACCAGCGCTAATTGACAAGAGGATCCAGCCAATCAGTGACCAGCTACCTGACTACTCCAGAGACCAGCCGCCAGAACACAGTATCAACCAATGGGAAGGCAGGCTCCGCCCCAGGACCGGACCGCGCCGGATTTATACACCACCTGTTGCATAAAACATGGTATTTATTTACAAACTGGATTTAAAAAACAGCTCTCTATAGTGCAACCAACCTACGGGTAAAAGGGTCGCTACAGGTGGTGTACCAATTACACTCTCACCACCATAGCTCACGGACTGATATTTCATAGCAAATTTGTATATATCACTTTTTACTAACAAACGAGGCAGTAGTAAGAAAAGAAAAAAAAAAAAAAAAACAGCTCTCTATCTATTCAGCCCTGAAGAAGCCATCACATGATGGGCGAAAGCTCGGCAACTATCAACAACTTGACACGGTCCGACCCGGAAGAAGAATGGTAAATACATAGGACGACCGTCGAAGCCTACGGCCTCCTATCGGAATTTGGTAATAGGCCGACTGGAGATCGATTTTCGAGTACCACCAGTTTGCAATTTGGTTAATTACATCACTAACTTTTGGGAATGGGTATGCATCCAGCTCCGTGAAACGATTTATGCTGCGAGAATAATCTATGAACATACGTCTCTTTCTATTCTCATTATTCAAAACGATGACCTAAGCCCGCCATGGGAAAAAACTTGGGCGAATTATATTTTTCTTGGGCAAATGATTGATTTCCTTTGAGATGAATTCCGCGTCTGAAACGGTATGCCGCCTAGATTTTATCACGACGGGTTTACAGTCTAGTATGAGATTAGAAAACAAGAATATTGGATCGATATTAGCTGCCGCGACTCCACAAATGACTAAAGGTGATCGATCCCCTCCGGAAGCTAATTCCACAGACGATTGATAGCGCAGAAGATCGTGTCTAATGATTACGTCCTAACATAGGCCCGATAGAAAGTCGAGTTTTACGTTCTTGTAGTTATGGCCGAATAAATACAAGTCTACTTTACTATGTCCACGAATCTGGGAGCTGAGAGACGTCGAAGCCATTAGGACTTTGCCTTTAGAGGGTAGTACTAGTAGTTTTGGAACATCAACTAAGGGTTAACAAATGAAACTTCCAGTACTCCCAGTATAGATTAGAGCGTTAATTTCATAACTGTTTATGGTAGCAGATACAGTTCTTTAGAATGGTTTTCTGAGTTATTACACGTGACATTGATAGATATCCTAGTATTCGATTCTTCGCGAATTTTAGACTTATGCGATTTATTTTGTTTAGGGGACAGACATACCTTCAAAAATTGGCCCTTCTTCCGCATCCTCTGCAAATTACTTCTCTGGCCGGACATTTTGTACGAGAGTATCTCCTGTTTCCACAAAAGTAACACCTGCTGTTGATAACTGCGATCGCCGCCGGACAATTCGTCCGAGAAGATTCCGTAGACCGATGAGAATTTGGTCTTGAAACAGTCTTCAATTCTTCCCGATCTTTTTTCAATTGTCGTACGCCCTTCTCGTTGGTCGCATTTACGCTCGAGTATGAGAAGTACGACTCTGATTGTTTTTGTGCTAATTCGAGTGACCTCGCCTGTTCGTAAGCGTTAGATAAGGTTAACGTAGAATTTTCTAGAAGTCGTCGCTGGATATGAGATGATGTTAGAACTCTGATAAACGATTCCCTGATGTAGTCTTCTTCGTTCATTTTAAATAAATTGTGATAGATTAACCTTCAGAATTAAGGCTTTAATTGACTCTAATAGATACACATGAGAAATAACGCGTTACATTTTGACGAATGATAACAAACTAACCGTATGAGTTAAGTCATGTGTTTTTAAGAGGAACAATAATAAACTAACTGTATTAGTTAAATCATATGTTTTATATGACATAGGTTGATGACTTTTAAACTAGTATTAAAAATTACATTTTTTTTTGTTCTAAATATTTCATTGTTAGTCACAATAAAGTATAATGAATTTAGCTACATTTGAAGTTATTATTCCTGTATTAAAAAAAAATCTTTTTAATTTTTTTTTTCATTTTAACCCATGGGAAAAATATTTTGCAAAGCTTAATTAAATGATTTAATCATTTGAAATAGGAATATTTTTATCTGCAGAGCCAGTTTGTTTAAAAAAAATATTTTAGAACTGATGGTATTAAGTATGCTCATACATCCCAAGTCCATGCTGGAAACTACAGGCCTGCTTTAAGTAATTTAAATGTGCATGTTAAGGGGAGGAGCATTATGGACTTACTAATTTACCTTAAATTTCTGATAACTCATTTAGCTGTATCAAAATCTTGACTGTTCATTTACACCTTTTTGAAGCCCATTTTTAGTTGTCCATCACTGGTGATAATGCAAACATAAGGCCAAGAGGCAATATTGATATTAGTTGCATTTCTTGTTTTATTTCTATTTTTATTGATTTTTGGAATTGCGGCACTGGCCCTTCTCTTCCTCATGTCAAGGCCACTCATGGCCATCGGATAACCTTGTTAGCAATTACAAAATGAAAACCTATTTACAGAATGTAATAACCAAATAAATTTTTAAAAAATTATTGAAATACCATTATGGTCAATTCTCTTCCTCTGTTGATTATGTTATATTTTCTGGTTTATGATAATTATTTATTTTGGATAATGATGACCAATGCAGTTTATTGCCCATACAATTAGGTAATACAACATTAGTAGGGATAATTTTATAAAGCATTTAATGTATTCACTCCAGAATAATAAGTTTTGTTGATAATTATTATATTTTTGAATAATTTATGAAAAATTTTTAATGTTGGCATTAATTATTATTTTTAATGTTATTTTTTAATTATTTTTATGATTGTTTTACTAAAATTTTTAAAAAGCTAATGGGGTGTGTGTGAGTATGTATACTTGAGTGTGTGTATGTGGGTTTGTAGTACAACACAAAATCACTATTTTACTTTGCTTTTGAGTTAAGTAAAACATTTCATTGTTTACATCACCAATTTTTTTTCAACCATTTCAATCTCAAAGATCATTGATGCCAGATTTCTCACCATTTAATGTAATCTGGGGTTTTGAAATTTTCAGTGGGAAAAAAATAATGGGATGAGTAAAAAAAAAAAAAAAAAGTCTGCAAAATATTAAGATAGATAAACTCATTTACTAAAATACAAATTTTTATTAATATAAATACAATATAATTTTCAATTTAAAAATATTTTATACAATTTTTTACAAACACAAATGAATATGATATGCAATTTTTTAAGTTCTAAATGAATTTTAAATTCATAGTAATGAGCATTATTCATTTTCTATGCACACCATACAAAATACACAAGCTTTTGTTAACCCTATATCACAATGTACTTATTTTGTGAGTAAAAATGCTACATTGTTTAATCTTCTTTTACACTATCTTCTTCTACTCTATAACCCAAGGCTCTCATTTCTGGAACAAACAGTGCAAAATTAATTATATAAATATTAGCATTTAATGAAGCAAATAAGAAATGTTATTTAAAAAAAAAAAAATTTANATCACAGCGGTTATTGCGTTTCTTTCTACCCTGAGAAATTGTCTTTTTTTTCTCTCCAAAAAAGGAATTTGAAGTTCATTCTACAATAGAATATTTCTGATATCATATATATCAACCATTCTCATCAAATCTATTTTCTTACTTAAGTGATTTTTTTTTCTATAATATGCAATAGCATAGAAATATAGTAGCTAACTGGTGTTGAAATGGTATATATTTTTTGGAATATAATTTCTCAAACCAAAATAATTTTAAGGTGGGTGAAAGATAATTATGTAGAACAAGTATATATAATGACTGGTTATATTTACCATCAATAAATACCTATGTACATATCTATGCTTTTTATATAACTGGAAATACGTCTTTGTCAAGTTTAGGGCCTGAAGATTGATCTATCATACCTTATATTCTCCGTCTTCATTGGTTTCTGTACACCATCTCCCGGGATTATATAAGGTATGAGAGTTCTATATTCATTGGTGGTAGAAATAATAATAACCCTTTAGATTAATTACCTAAATCTCCCAATGATCACTAAAAAATAAATAACAATATTATGTCCTTGCCCAGTGGGTTGCCAGAAAATGTTTCAAGCAGGCCTATTGGAAGAACGACGACACTTTCACCTCATGTGGCAATGCATTTAGCTCCCTTGTTGCTGTGACTTGGAATGCACTCCTGAATATGTCCGTTCTACAGTTAGGTAACTAAAGCATTCCAGCATGAGAACTGATTGATGATCCATGTTTCTTAAGTTCTTGCCAAACTCGTGAGCTGGAACATGACATTATAAATTCTGCAAGGCATGTCTTTTTAGAATTGAGTATCACCGTTTTTACTTTATTTCTAAAGTACTTGTATCTTTTAAAATCCTTGGCCATTTTTACGATACAGCCAAAAGATTAATGAGTCCCTTATTTTTTCCATTCATCCACGGGGAAGGCCAAGATTTTTGCCATTGAGGACGATGCAAAGGAGCATGTCTATCAAAAAGATCTTTGCTTTAAACTCCTCCACCATAAAATTCACATCCTTAGAAATAATAAGACTACTCCAGTCCAAACTTTCCACATCTCGTCTGAATGCTTCCTCATCAATATTTTTTAGATTAATAAAAAGTCCCCGGGCATCCCTAAAATGAAACACACCCTGCTTGTAGAATATGAAAACTAGGCCATGAGTAGATATTCCTGGGACCTCAATTTGACCATGCCTAAGGATCTTGGATATATCTGATACTACTATATGGTCCATCCACGTCTCAGCGTTCACCGTAGAAATATATGTGTGGTTCGTGCTATTTAGAGGAAGCACCCGAAGACCAAGAGATATCAAAGTTGCTCTAAGCTGCGCAGAGTTGAAATTATCTATGCGGGAATCCGTATTCAAGTCACCCAATACAATAATGTCAGAATATGTTGACAGGAACTTCCATATTGCAGTCTCCACTCCTGTGAAATAACCCCCCTTTGGAGGCCGATACACCACTCCAACCAGAAAAGCTCTGTAGTCAGTGGACATCCAGAAACAAGAATTCAGGGTGACCTTCCAAGTATCTGGATGATTCAAAAATAACAACTTGGTAGATATCCTTCACAAAAATATCAACTCCTAATCTACTCTTTCCAATTCTATCGTTTCTATAAATCTTGTATCCTGGCATCTGGATGATACTATCCAGAAGAAAAGGCAATAATCATGTTTCACTGACCGCAAGAATGTCTAAATCCACCCGTTCCATAAGAATTCTAATGTCATCCTGGTGTGCCATGAGTGATTCTGCATTTACATGTCTAACTCTGAGGACTCCGGTCTCCCTGCCTACCACAACCTCAAGGTTAGTTATCGCAGACCCAACCTGAGGGCTTAAATCTGCAATGAGGTCATCATTGTTCTCCCTCAGACCCATACTAATGTCAAGTAACGGGGACTCATTGACAAATCCAAAATACCTTACCAAGTAAGCACACACTGCATAAATATATAAAGTGACAAAAGCACATGTATCTCACTAGGAATAAATGAAGAGGAAGAAATACCTATCTGAATAGTACCTATATTCATATCAGAAAAATATCTAACACTAGTACTAGAAAGAAAAAAAATTTAAGAAAGTAATTAATATAATGTTTAAAATAAAATAAAATAAAAACTTTTTAATAGAATAGGATTTTTTATATTACCTATTATAATATATTATTAAAAGATAATNTTCCATTAATGAACCTCATTGAAAAAGTACTGTATAGGACGAAAAACTATTTTGTTTTGTTTTAAATATAGAATATTACTGTTTGTCTATTTTATTATAAAAATTAAAGATTTATAATAGATTATAGAAGATATTAAAAAAAAATATAAAAAAATAGTAATAATAAAAATTAAATAAGAACAAAAATAAACTAATTAAATCAAATGCAGGGCTTGGGACAGGTTGTCTGTGCTCTAAATTAAAAATTAATTACAATTAAATATAGTGAAATCCTATTCAGTGATAATATCATAGCAATATATCTGTCCAATTAAATTATATGATTTGCCAATATACAAAAAGTGTGTGGGAGCATTACAAAGCTTAGACCTAATAAACAAATTCAACCTATCCGTATAGCTCACAGTAGTACAGTGAAAGCAAGTGATATACAAAAACACAAAATGTTCTCTACTATTTCCCACCCGATGTTTCTTCCCTCCTGTGTTAATAAAGATTATCCCCCTGTGAAGGAAATTCTATTGTATAGTTTTGAACCTCTGGACATTTTTTTCCTTAAGAGGATAGAAAAAAAAATTTTTCCCCTCAAAATAGAAGATAAGCTGGAATTTACAGATAACCTACAGTTACCAATTCATTATATCCCTGGTACCAGAAACTTTAGTCATTTCCACTGGCTGGTAGACCAATTAACAAAAAATTCTCTCTCACCTACCAAATAGCTGAAGGAAATTCAAATTATTAACTATCTGACAGAAAAAAATGGATATGAGCCAAAAGTAGTGAATAAAGTCTTAAGGAAAAAATGAAGTAAAAGTTTAATGAGATCTATTCACACAGGGTACCAAACTGATAACCTAAATAGACACGGGTGAAGCTCAATCCCCTTTGAAGCAACCTGAAAAAATAAGGTTTACATTTAGCCTATAAGTCCAAATGTAGTAGGAAGGGAAAAACTTGAAAAAATAAATAAGGGAAAAAAAAAATATATTTTCAATGTCGAAAGATAAAGTGGAGAGGAATGAAAAAATTTGGGTATATTCCATAAAGTGTGGATATGCTTTATCAGGTACGTGGGAAAAACTAGACCCCGACTCGACCAGATTGAAGGACCATAAGCCGAAGATGGTAAGAGGAGGATCTCTTATGCATCACACAGTACGGATCATTGGAAAAGAGCGAAACACAAATTTGATGAGAAGAATGTAAGGCTCCTTCATGAAATTTATTAGGGACCTAAACTAGCTGCCTATGAAAAAATAGAGATAGTTAAATGTAAAAAAGAAATCGGAAACTTCTGTCTAAATGTCCAGGCGGAACTTCAATCTGAACTCCTGGAGTTCTTGGTAGCTCAGGAAATTAAAAGACGACAAGGTACATGAAGGGGAGGATAGAAGGATACAGAGTCCATGAACTCAATCTAATTAATGCACAGTGATCATTGGGATACTGAAGGGAGAACTCCACTTTGCTACACTCTGTGATTGAGTCTGATCGCTATTAATTGTATTTATTGATAGAATTTATTTATAAAATTCAATTTATTTATTTTTTNAAAAAGTCAAGAGATTCCCTCAGGATTTGAAAGAACTGAGTATCTTCTTGGACTGGGAATTGAGAAGGAATTCCGCAGGCTGACTGGTCTAAAATATTAGAAAAGAAATGAGTTTATGTATAAAAAGGTTTTGCTTTAGGGTGATATAGAGGTTGTCTTTCCTATTTTAATTTATTTTATTGGAAACTGGTTTCGGTGTCAACAGACCATCATCAGTCACCACAGAGTTTCGCATGATGGGGTTCTCTCTTCAGTATCACAACAAGCACTCTGTGTCACAATGGAGTGCTCATTGGAAAACTGAAGAGGGAACTCCATCTTATGACATTCTGTGGTGTCTGAAGATGGTGTGTTGACACCATAACTGGTTGCCAATAAAATAAATTAAAGCAGGAAAGTCTAATTTCTATGTCATCCCTATTATAAAAAATAAATATTATCTCTATTATAAAAAATAAATAAATAAAAAGCTAGCCACAAAAGGTCTACTGAAATTGGTCTCTAATTATCTCTCTTAATATGAATATTTTAAAATAATGTAATAGAATGTAAGTGATAAAAAATGTTTACCCCTTTCTTGCTTATACATTTTTTTGTAATGCGTATAATAACAGTGATATTTAGTTTTTAAATTCAGTCTTCTTTTGAAGTCCCCTCGCTACGACCAATTACACCCAATAACAAATGCAATGAATTTCTTTGCAAAAAACAAGCTTCATATAAGGAAGCTTAACTGTCGAATTCAGTCTCATTATTTAAAAAAAAAACAAAAAAACTCTCGAACGTATTCAGACCAAATTTTTGTTTTTCCAACATAAGTTCAGTGAAGATCTGTTTAAAAAAAAAGAAAAAAAAAAGTCATATCGTGTTACTAATGTGAATAGCCTCTGTTTAGTTCAGACTAAGCCTAATGTGATAATAATCTTCTTTGGGCATTCCAAATAAAATAAATGTAAGATAATAACATAAACTAAATTCTTGAGGGAAAAACCCTGACATCATGAGATGATTCTTGAATAATTTTAACTGATCTTCACCAATCTTACATCCAAAAAGCAAAAAATATGGTCTGTTAAAAACTTTACGTATGTATATGTATTTATTTATATATATGTATTTCTGTAGGCACCATAGCATTCAGATATATTAATAAAATCACATTCAATATTTATGCTTATTTTTGCAAACGGTTGGATGAATTCATTAATGACTGAAATCATGAGAGAGAGAGAGAGGGGGCTTGAAGAAGACCAAAATTTTAAACCTTAATATCTTCGGTATCATTAGTGTTATAAAAAATATTTTTAACAAAACAGGAGTAAAATGTGATTTTATAACATTTATATTTTATAAGCTTTTAAAAAAAAAAAAATGCTGATTTTTAAGAATGAAATTTGAGTGTTGAAGGGGCTTACATTTTTTTTTTATGATAAAGAATCAAAATTTAGTGTTTAGGATTTTCACTGCAAACATTTATGTATTTAATTTTTGGTTGAAATCAGACAAAGGGGAGAGGGTTTAGGTAGAGATCAAATTTTAAAATCATATCTTATGTTTATTATGAAGGTTGTGAAAAAGGTTAACGTATCTAACAGGTTGCAAAAGGTAATTTTCTAATGTTCATGATATGTAATATTTTTATGAAAAATGTTTTTCAAGGAAGAAATTCAAGAATATAACTAGTATGGGTGAGCACTTCCCCTACTCATCCATCTCTCTTTGCATTCATTTTTCTCTTCAGATAGAAAATTAAACTTCTCTATTTACACTTAATTATATCCATGTTTAATAAATATGGATAAAATAAATAGAAAATAAAAAATCTGCCTATATTCATTTTCAGAAAGACATTTTCATTTTATGTCTTAAAACATCTAGAGAATGCTTCAAACATTAGATGCAGTTAATTTAAAATACCAAAATTAATTAGCATGAAATTCCACATTAAATATTCACTTAAACATTACATTGCATACTCATTTTTCTTGCAAATGAGTATGACAAATCTATGCCCATCTTTCTACTGAAAACTGGTAAAAAAATCCAGAAAGTTTGAAAATATAGTCCTGATAGTTCAATTTTGTAAGTAGTGAAAAATAATTTATTGTGCCTTTATTTCAGTAGGTATGATAGCACTTTGGCATTTTTCAGACAGGGAAGAAAAAATTTGTGAACTTGTTGAAAAGAACAACAGTCTTCCAGAGGACATTTTCAAAGATTAATTTCAACTTGTCAAGTTTACCTTATACTGGAGTGGCTGCTCAGCATTTTCTCAGCATGCACTAGCATTCTCTCAGTATGTAGTTTCAGGTGCAAAAGTGAATAGAAACGACCTAGATCCAAATACTACAGACCTACCTCCAGCAGCTCAAGAATTGCCAAACAACAATATAAGCAGCTCCCTTAAGTACAAACAGCTGAAATCAAGTGTTCAATCAATTGTGAAAATCATATGGGCCTTGAATGCAATAATGTCTGAACTGAGGAAAACATTTTACTTAAGTAAGTAACCTAGTCCTGAAGGGGTCAAAAACCCTCCTTCATTACTTTCATGACCAAATGGTTATCCCATTTGTCATTTTAATTTTAATTTTATAAATATTATTTAATTTGTGGTCTTTAATCCAACAAATTAAATAATATTTATTTAATAACTTATTAATTACGGGGAATTTAATAACTTATCAGACTTGTCTCGGTAGCATAAATGGTAAATACACCGACCCGGATAGCAGGAGATCCAGGTTCGAGTCCTGGCTGGGACAGTTAGATTTTTTATTCTGTTCCCTTGCACTAAAAATTATCTAAATTTACGTGGGATTAAAGACCACAAAATAAATAATATTTATAAAATTAAAATTAAAATTAAATTAAGAAGAGTCATTTAAACAGCTTGACAATGTCAGCTCCTCCGAGCATAAGCGATATATTCGTCGGCCTCGGAGGTTGGACTCTCGACACTAGTGCGGGGAATTTAATAACTTATCAGACTTGTCTCGGTAGCATAAGTGGCAAATGCACCGGCCCGGATAGCAGGGGATCCAGGTTCGAGTCCTGGCTGGGACAGTTAGATTTTTTATTCTGTTCCCTTGCACTAAAAATTATCTATAGTTAGTAAGTAATATTATGTTTATTATCTAAAATGATATTATATTAAAAGGGGTATATTATGTTAATCCGTATTATGTATATAATTTAAAATTTTTGATGAAAAAATGTAATGAAATTATGATAATGACATTTAAAATATAAATTATATAATTTACATAAATGAATTATAATGTTTAAATTTTATTCTGTAGTGCAAACGTAATTATATTGCATCTTAAATCTGTATTGTGTGCTTTATTATATTGTATATTCTGTGCTTTATTGTAATGCATTGTATTATATTTAATATTAAATTCTTCACAAATTCAATTATACTCCTAATACCATTTGTATGCAATACAATTCCAATTTTTAATTTTATTTTTTAAATACATATACGTACATTCATATTGCTTTTTATATTAGTTATTACCTTTTACAACATTTTGGTCCCTTGTTAGAGATCTGAACCAATCTGCATAACCATACTCTGGCCGAATGCCCCCATATACTTCTGGAAGATATTTTGGTTCAATATGTTGATGCAGTGATTTTCGGTCACTACCATGGAAGAAGAGCTGGTAAAAAAAACAACTATACTGTATTTATCAAATAAATTAACATATTCAGCAACATTAATTATCTATCTCTAAATTTTGTTTTTGTTGTGGCATTTAATCCCACGTAAATTTTAAACAATAAATGCAATGGAATAGAATAAAAAATCAAGTTCTTAATCTATTCCATTGCATTTATTGCTTTTAATTATCTATTGCTACATTTTTATCATGATAATTAAATACATATAATTTTCAATCACAAGCAATGGCTTTGTGTCATTAACAAGAGTGTAAAAAAAAATTTAAACTGCAAAAATATTCTTATATATAAAATTTGTGACCATATCAGGTACTAGGTCTCATTATTGCTAATAAAATTGCCTGTGAATACTAAATAAATTTTAACTATAAAATTATTGTGCAAAATAAAATAAAATATATAATTGTTTTTCATTTGTTATTATGTAATATGTTAGAATTTAAAAAAATAAAATAAAAATTCAGGAGCATCAATTAATAAGTTAGTCTCAATATTTAGGAAAATAACGTTAATGTAGTTAGTAAAATAAATAGGATACAAAATTTAATATACCGTTTCACTGTATCTGTCTGAAAGGAAAGGTTTGAACATTGTAAATATTTTTTCAAAGATCCATGACTCATTGATGACATGAATAGCTGCAATCTTGTACGCAAGGCTTGTCTGGAATAAAAAAATAAATTATATGTACTAGTATAAAAAAAATGTAATTAATAATTGTATAACTATAGACTTACAAAGGAAACTCATTGTTAATAAAGAGGAGAAAATATATTTTTCTTATGGGTCCATTGCCCAACATAATTGGTCATAAGAGATTATGGGGATATAAACACAAGATTGATACATCAGTTGATAATAAGATATTTTTAAAATAATTTTATGGACTTTTGGACTATGCTAGATGACTGGTCCTGGAAGCTTAATTAAAAACTGAACTTCTAGGACCAGTCATCTAGCATTCTCCATTGAGCCCTGAAGAAGCCATCACACGATGTGCAAAAGCTGGGCACCTAAAAACTCCAAGACACGGTTGAAATCCAGTTTCAATAAAATTCTCTTCCGGAGAAGTATTGGTAAATAAAACTGAACTTCTTTAGAAGAGATGATCCTTTTTGTAAGTGTGGCAAGGAAATTGGAAGAACTGCTGGTTTAGTGCCCCCCTAATGTAAAGTGGAGGAAAATAAGGTAAAAAAGAGAGAGAGAGAGCATAGAGGGGGAGAGAGAGGAAGCGAGGGAGGAAGGGAGAGGTAATTGAGGGAAGTATTTGTTGTTTCATTTCTTTTCCGTGCCCAAACTGCTGTGGTCATTGGTGCTAGTATATGTTATAATTAAAATCCCTGATTAAATATATAATTTAATAATTTTGTAATATAAATCATTGACACACAATTTTTCTCTTATATATTTGTTATGTCAATTATACATACATACATACATACATACATATACACATACATACATATATAAATATATATATATACTCACACACAATT
>KZ807357.1:209556-223110 GCA_000696205.2 Oncopeltus fasciatus | reverse complement strand
AACCCAAAAAAAGAAAAAAATTATATTGAGTAAAATGTTCGGGGAGAATTGTCGCCCTTCGTCAGTGAAGAGTGAAGAGAGACTGGACTCTCACTCCCTCAGTATCTTCGTTATTTAATAATGCTAATGCATTAAATAAATACAACATAATAGGTGAAAAATTAATTTTTATAATATTTTTATTCTATAATACTAAAAAAAAACATCCATATTATAAAAGATTTAAAAAAATGTAATTTCTAATATTGGGCAGGCCCTCTTATTTGTAAAATATAGAAAATTAATTCGGGATTTAAGCTTATTATTGGAAACCTTTAATAAATAAATCAATTTTGGTTGAAATTGGATGAGAGTGAGGGGGTTTAATGGAAGTTTAAAATTTATTAATGTAATATCATCAGTTATTTTAGTTAAGAAAAGTTTTATAGAACATGACAGAAGTAAATTAACTCACTACTGTTTATAAAGCATAAAATTTCGGACGTAAAACGATTATTAAGAATAAAATTTACGATTGTAACTAAGATGAGTGAGAGCATTCTCTCTCAATTTTTTCTTTCTTATAAATTTCATAAGAAATTCATAGTTTCCAAGCACAAAGGAATTACTATGTCCATCCACATAATAACTATTCGCTATACCACAATTATAACTATTCCGTATAATTAAAAATTCATTATACCTCACCATGACCTATTGCTAAGAAAATTTTCTTTTTGAAGAAATTTTTTTCCCGCTTCTAAAAATATTTCCCTGGCGTTAATGACCAAAGGTTGTCCAACTGTGTCACGCCATTAAAAAAAAAAAAAAAATTATATTTGACATCTCTAACGTTCTATAAAATATTAACAAATAATAGGGGTTTATACTTTGGTTTACGCAACCTCTCACCCCATCCGGGGTGTATCCCTATCTCTAATGGTCGATGAGTCTAAACTAAAATTCATTCAAACCTATAGTATAGAAATTCTTTCTCACACACACACATGTTCACAATTTCGATCGATATAGTTTATACATCGAACGGATCTTGATTATAGAATCCCCTGTTTAAGAATTAAAGACTTTCTTTAAAATTCACACTACGGAATATATCTTCGTGAATATGCATACATTTTTTGAGTCTCTGGAGAAAAATCGAATTTTAATTGAGAAATGAGAGCTTACACAGAGCCATAAGCGATTATAATAGGGAATTTTCATGATTATATGCATTTTTATTTAAATAATTTTCCTAGCTAAAAATAAAGCTATTCTCGAAGCTTAAAACGTCCAATATGTATTCCTTCCTCATCTATCTCCACGCATAGATTTTATCGTCCAATACCTATGTTTGAAGGAATATACAGATTATTGAAGTATTAATTCTAAATCAAGTTTATGTTAAGTTGCGGGCACTCTAAATATGAAATAATATAGTAAGTCTGAGATATCAGGAAAACTATATTATCCGAAAATTACTCACAACACACGTGTGCACACAAATATAACTATATATTATAATTAAGAGAAATACTCACCACCATGATCTCTACAACTTTGGACACGACGGTTGGAGTTATCTGCCATGCGTGTTGCATGCTGAGTCCTTCCATGTCGAAAATGGCGACGCCCCCAAGGATCTGGGCCCTAGGCTCCAGCATTCCCGCTTCCAGGATGGCGATCGTGGCCTTGAAGAGGTCGTCCACAGGAGTGGTCGATGGGTCCCACTTACCTGCAGAGTAATTTCACCTGAGTGATCTCATCATTTTAAGCTGCATTAAATCGTCTTGTCCCATTTTTCATTGGGAATAATCGATTTATATGCAAAATATATACTTTGAAGGGTCCTTGGTAAGTCCGTCACGCAGGAGCTGTGTCAACCAAGCTTATTTCCCGTGTTTGATTAAAAATGTACATTGATTAGAGCAAATTTAATCTAGCAATTTGATAATTTGGGTAAAAGTTAAGGTCACGAATGCTGGTTCTCTTCTATTTTTGACGGATGAGTAGGGAAAGCGCTCAGTATTTCATTCTTAAATACCCATTTTAATATGTGCTTTTTAAAAGTTATGAAACTGAATTGTATACCTATTATTTTTATTAAAGTTTATCACAACACTAATAATAACAAATATATTGACTATTATTAAATTTGATTTCTCTTCTGAGTGTTACAAGTACTATTTACTCAAAAAGTTTGAATAGGATGATATGGCTAACAGTTGGTTGCGATATTAGAGGGAACAAAGTACAAATTTTGCATTTAGAGGAGCTAAAGATTAAGATTTTATAAATATTAATTTAGTTGTGGTTTATCATCCCACGTAAATTTTAAACATTTAATGAGAGGGAATAGAATAAAAAATCTAACTATCCCAGCCAGGACCCGAACCTGGATCTCCTGCTATCCGGGCCGGTGCATTTACTTTACTATAAAAAAAAAATTTAATTTTAATATGTATATCAATCTACTATCAGATTTTTTGCAGATTTCCCTTGGTAAAATCTAGCTGTGAACCTCTTTAGCTTATACACACACAGAGACACACATATATTCTGAAAGATATAATAATTGCTGTATGAAAAATGTTTGAAAAATTTTTCGATATGTTCTCTGATCCTAACTAGTATATATGTGTAAAATTATGCTTATACATGCTTCTTAAATTATGCATATACATAATAGGTTTGTGTGTGTGTGTGTGTGTGTGTGTCAACGAACTGCATGCTGAAATGTACAATTTTTCCTTGATGAAAAATTGCATTTTGCTATAAAATACAAAGAGATAGATTGATTTTAGGCTTATTTAAGGTCTATGCAAGAAACCAGTGTAAATAGATCAAGTTCCTCGATGAAAGCCTGCTAAAATTTTGAACAAGCCTAATTTTAACTCCTTCAATATGTGGCGAAAAATTAATGACATTTTTCAAAAATTGATCACCGTACCAATGAGATATTTAATACGGGGAATTTGTACCACTCATTTCTTCTATGTAAGATTCATTAGTACGAATGTAAAAATTTTTTTAAAGTAATAGATTTCTCCCTAGGGGAAATAGGTTAAAAATTGAATGGAACCTTACTTATGCTTTCTGTGAGACCACAGAACCACTGGGTTAAGTGAAGAATTAACGAAAGTATTCAAAAGTATAGTAAGAAATTGATTGTAAGAGCGAGAACAGCTCAATTTCCACACTTAAAATTGGACATATTTCTACTTTGTAAGATTATTTAAGAATTTAAGGGATTATTGAACAGTTTGTTCAAGATAGGGATGTGAATATCCTGATTTGGAAATCTGCTGTATTGGAACGTACCACTTTTATAGCTTTTCCGGAGTAGGGTTGGTGAAGATCGCTAGAATTTTTTCAAAAGTTGTCTCATAGTACTAACGTGAATAGCTTGATTTCCCCAGGGAATATACCTCTTTCAAGGTACAAGTAGGAAGAGTCTGCCTGAAGACCGTTCCCTTTCTGTCCATTCTCATTCCCACTCCTCAGGGAATCAGATCGTGACAGCTCCGTCAAGACAAAGCTGTTATGAGGAAGCACCGAGGATATCTTTTGTCTCTGCCGGGGATCCATTCTCTCAGGTTTGACATCCAGATCAGCCGTCCGATTGGGCGCAATCTCTCACAGACCTCGAGGATTCAATTATCCGAGAGGAGATGTGGAGCTTTCGCAAGGAAGTCATAAGGATCGAGGAAGCTCCATACATAAATCTACAGTTTAAAATGTATTTACTTATATTGGACCCCCTTGAAGTAATGTGGAAACAAATACACAAAACCTGGAAAATGAGATAACCTCTAAAGCTTTCTCCGCAGATAATAATAAACTAAAAATGAGACAAATTGGAGTGGAGAACCAATAATGGTTCTCTCAAGTTTCATTATTAATCTGAAAATTTAAAATAACTGAATGCAACTGAATTTTATATTTAATGTTTTGGGTGGTTGCTGCTGGCTAATGATGAGTATCATTCTTGAAGAACTAAGTTTCGAAAAAGAAAAAAGAAAACCTAATAGGAAAGTGGAATAAAATTTAAAATAACTGAATGCAACTGAATTTTATATTTAATGTTTTGGGTGGTTGCTGCTGGCTAATGATGAGTATCATTCTTGAAGAACTGAGTTTCGAAAAAGAAAAAATAATACCTAATAGGAAAGTGGAATAATTATTATAGAACTGTAATTATTTTTATTTCTTTTCAGGGTTTTAAAAATTGAGTTAAAGTGGTTTTGAGAAAAAATAACGGCTTTTACAGCGGTAAAACTTGAACGGATGTTTTAAAAATTTTCTTATTTAACACTTTTTGAGTAAAACAATTTTTGAGGGAGTTTCAACACGTCTATCTGCTTAATGTATTTTCAATAATAATAATCTAATAGAGATATGATAATTAAAAATAATGTATTATTAATAAATATTGATTACTTATAAGATCTTCCGATATTGATACATAGTTCTCATCGTATATTATGGTAATTTTTTGCCATTTTGTCCCTAATGCTTAGGGGTTTTTGCGCGGAATCGACAGCAGATCGTATTGAATGAAGAACTCCCTAATAATTATATTTAATAAGCACGCGAGTTGTTAATTTTTCCAAAAGACAATGGAGGAGTGAGAGACAAAAAGAGAGTGTGTTCTTGTGACCCAGTGGTCCTTATCGAATTCTGGACAGGTTTTTGCAATTCAATAAAAACCTTCCTTTTACCATTGTTGGTCATAACATTGACAGGTAACCTTCAGATAACTCCTGCCTTGTGTGTCTGTCTGTTTGTACGGAGATAAGAAAATATCTGGCGTATTCACTCCTTTTACAGAGACAACTGATGTATATTTGAACAGAATTTACTGCTTTTCATCATGATTGTCCTAAAGTATAAATCGCGCCTGCCTTTTAAGCTTTATTTTATTTATTTTTCTTAAGTTTATTGTCATATGATTTTCTGATGAGAGGACACTTCTCTGCACTTCACCACNATGTATATAATATATTTATTAAATTATAATCAATGTTACGAAAAAATTCTTATTGTCCTTTATCTGAAGTAATTTAATTCTAAAAGTTTTCTTCTATAAAAAAAAAATCATTAAAGTGGGTATTTAATTGAATGTAACTAGATCTAGACCTGCTGGGCTAGCCTTAAGGATTTAAACTAATTTCTCACACCATCTCGTGACATTAAATATGTTGTTTGATGTTATTCATATCTATCTAAAATAAAATATGGAAAAACTGCTAATTAGGCCTGTTAGTTTTCGCTATTGTTTTTGTGCAACAGTCTTATTGAAATACAAATTGAATATGTATTATGAAGGTTAATTAAATAAAGAGAGAAGTTTAATTCTAAATAAGGTCAGATGAACGAATGGATGGTGGGTTGTCTTTGAGAGGTTATTTTTTCCTGTTCCACTATTTCTCCAGTTGATTAGTACACTTGGAGTTTTGCTGTATCCTGCAGGAAGTGAAGCTGGAGTGTGAAGATAAGAGGGGAATAGTTACGAAAGATGCAGCTGAAGAGGTCCTTTGTCAGTTAGCCATTCTTCGGAGAGCATGACTTTCTCCAGGTTCTGTTTTTCTTGGGGTGTAACACGGCGTATGGAGTCAGTCATCGCGCTTCGGCCTACTAGCGCTATTTGGGCATGGTGGAGAAGATAAGAACTGCACCGCACCTCAGTATGACGTGGTCGAGGTTGCGGAGAGAGTGAGTGAGAGTGACAGAGAGAAGGTTAAGACATCTCCCTCATCTCTCTACATCTCTCACAGATCCTCTTTCTTCTCTCTTCCGTTTCCTCGCTGTCTTTCATCTCTTCAATTCTGCTATCTCCGTCTTCTTCTCCACACACTTCTTCCTCTCTTCACTCCGGCTATGTGTCTTCCCCGCTACGGGTTTTAGAACTTACCCCCTCCAGACTCAGATAACATCTTCAATTTGCAGCTTGCCAAAGTCACTCTTCTGAGGTAAAGGCGTCACCCCTACAATTAAAAGTTAGGCTTGCTGAAAGTCGGAGTGAAAGGGAAGTTTGAGAGTACGGTCCTAGCAGCTGGCTCGTCCAGGACTGGACAATCCCCCTACCTTCCTCAGGAGTACATCTTCACGACAGACTTCTTTAAGAACTGCCAATGCATTTGTATATCGTAGCACCATATTGAATTGGAAAGAACATCTTTCTAGCAGGAGCTGCGAATCAATACAGATTTCCCATGTATCATAAAAGGCGAATGAGACTATATAGCTTGGTGGATTTTAAAAACCAGAGAGACCATGATCGTAAAAGAGAGACTCCTATGTCTGGCTTCAGAGTGGCCGGTTAGGAATAGGGTAGGGGACAGCCATTGCAGTTACATTCGTAAACATCAACCATTAAAAAAAATGATAATTTCAGAAAATTAAATTATACAATTATTCTGAATTATAGTTCATATAAAAGTTAACTTTTATAATTAGATGATTTTAGTTGGGGTTCGGTCAAGGTAGATCCGAAAAATACAAATTAAAAAAAAAAGTGTATTTTTTTAAAAAGATTATCTGCCAACATTTCGACTTTCAATGTAAGCCATCTTCAGGGCTGCCTATCATGAAGACGAGAGTGGACGTCCTGTCTCTAAGTTCACAATTCCAAACGTTGGCAGATAATCTTTTTAAAAAAATACCCTTTTTTTAATTTTTTTTTTTTTTTGGATCTACCTTGACCGAACCCCACCTAAAATCATCTAATAATAATATCTACGGTCAAAAAACTCTCCTTTTGTTAACTTTTATAGTTCATACAGCTTTTTAGTTGCAGAACATGCTCTAAAAAAAAAAAAAAAATTGACAAATATTTTGTTAATTTTTTTTTCTTAAGTCTAGAAAGTAACGACGATAATTATTATATTTAAATTTTGGTCTTTATGTTAAACCCATCTCCATATCGAGAGATTTCAGCCTATATATATATATGTTTGTGTAAATATTAACTGATCATTAACTTCCTGTAATGGCTGTCTCTAATCAACGATAGTCAATTGAATATTTTTTAAGTAACTTTAAGGGACTAAAGTGGATATCATATTTTTCTATTGGGAAGTCTGCTAAAATTTCTAAATTCTTTGTGGCTTTTATTGATTTTTTTTAAAAAGTGCTTAATCGATTCTAAAGCTCCTCTTTTTTATAGTTATACATGCTTTCACTTTCAGATTCTCATTTCAATTGGAAAGGGAAAAGGGCAAGAATGGTCATTCATTTACAAAAGAATTGTGGAACAAACCTGGAGGATTCAAAGTTAAATTAAAAGATAAATAAACGAATGAAGCTTTTACTGAAAGAAACCTAAACAATGCTATTGTTATACAAAAATCAATAAAGTTTACTATAGACAAAATCATACAAACTCGTCACACACATACACACACACACACACACACACATCTATATAATGAGAGAGAAAGATTATGTCTTTTAATATCTTAATAAGCTCTGCGAAAACAAACATTTAGGAAATTACACCCATATCTAGTGTAGTAAACTAATGGATATAAAGTTATATTCATAGGTTCACTTTATTTCAATATCCGTCGATTTACCATAAATACCAATATGGTATGGACATTGAGCATAGATAATATTTTTCTCGAATACTAAATACAATTAGGAAGCTAATTTAGTTTTACTAATCTTGACCTATGACTATGGTACTGAATGAACAGTTCAGTTTAACTATAATTACCGACCACTTGCAGGAATGTCAGTCTATAATTTCCACATGAAGATAAGATAATGAAAAAAAAAATGAAAAGACATCAAAATATGCATCCAAATCACATCATACCATCATTACGTGTCAAAAATAAATAATTTTTTGTACACCCTTTGATACATAAGATGTTAATAATATTCCCTTTCATCTTTTTCTTATGCAAATTAGCGGACGTCTACTTCATTCTATTTAATATCTATAACGAGTAATTATTTTTACGTCTTATCAATATTTATTATAATTTAAGTCAATTCTTTCTAACTGATCAAACACTATTAATGTTTGTTGTTTATTTTAAATGTTAAAGTTAAAAAATAAAGAGGGAAATAAAATTTTTTTTTTTTAATTCCTGAAGCATGAGACGATGTGTAGGTCTACGTATAAGAAGAGAATTCCTATGTTGGTCTTACGTCTCCATTCTTGGTTCTCATTAATAACCCCCCCCCCCCCCGTCATAACATAAAAGTGAGTCACCACTCACCATATCTCTGGGTCACCCCATTGGGCGAATCAGGCTCTTGTAAATAGGTAATTGGTTTATTATCTTATAAAACCTTTTATTATCTTACTGTTTCAAAGGCATGTGGTTCTCTGTGTACTTTTTAACCTTTTCCTACTTTCGAACATGGGTTCAAGTGCTTTGTGGGTTCAACTGTATTCACTATAAGTCCCATTTGTTCTGCATATGACTGGGGTGGAAATGTCGCCTGCCCTAAAGCCTGAAAAGTGATCTCTGATACAGCCCAATACATGAAGGGTTGTATTTGTAGTTGTATTGTATCCAAGCAATATAAATTGAGAGTACTTGGATTATCTCAATAACCCTACTCTAAGAACTCTCAAAGCTTCACTACTTCCTGTGAATATTTATTGGTGTGTTATTGGCAGACGGCTGATGAATGCGCCAATCAGAATAGAGTAGGGGAAACAAACAGGGTGGTATAAAACCATAAAAAATAATGTATTTAATGATTGATTAATGATTAATGGTTGTGATTTTGATTTAACAAATCGATTATGAGTGTCTATTTCATCATTCTTTTGTTGATACCACTTTTGGAAATATGTTAAATGCTTGCCCTGCTGAAATAGCTTTTGTATTAGGCCATCAAAAGCACTACGAAATAAGATGAATGATATTTTTCCAGAACTCACCAACTTTGATAATGATAATCCTCCGTCCGTTCTGCTCCCTGTAGGGGAGGACACTGACTATGTCTGCGTCGCCGATGTAGTAGAAGTCTAGAGGATTCACGTCGTAGTACTCGAAGTTGTTCTCCCGGAAGTTGCAGTAATTTTGCAGCTGGAACAAAGAGATATAACATGCTTTAAGCCTCATATGACGTCATTACTTCCTTCCGACCTTTTGACAACTTTTCACAATTTGGAACTGATAAATAGGTTAGTGTCGAAAAAACTGTTGCTGGAACTATAAACTTGTCCATAAATTAAACCAATTTAAACAAAAGCCAGAGACACCAAGTAAATTTCAAAAAATCTGTCAATATAATTAATGATACTCTAAAAAATTTAAATGACTACATTACTTTTAAAAATCTAAATGAAAAATAAGCAGAAAAAGTAAAGACGCTCAGGCTAAGGAGATGGTATTAGCCCGTTCAATCGCCCTAAATACATTTTTAATTACTATTATCGCTGCTTTTTGCAGAACTTTTATTTAACAAAATTTAAAAGAAAAAAAAAGTACATTTAAATACTTATTACTCCCCTTCCCCACAAAAAAAAAAACAACAACAACTAATTTCCCTTATAAAGTATACAATAAATGTTAGGGATATGTAACCATATTTGCAATAAACAAACAATTTATTTGGGTCGCGCTTGGAATGTCTATGCCAAGTAGAAGATGGTTTCAAAAAAGTTGGATATGAATAAGAAAAAATGTATAATTTGTTGTTGTTAGCCAAAATTACAGCGAAGAAAATAATCAACAGACAACCAGGACGAAAATTAGAAAAACTACGAACGAATCGCATCCATATTTTTTAATTTTTTAAAATAGAAATTGAAGTTATAAAATTCTCGATTTCAAATATCAATTAAACCAATAAACGTTTTCCTGAAGGCAAGTGTTTTTTAAAAATATCTCAATGAAATAAAATGTTTAGTGATTTATTATACTATAATAGGCCGAAACCTGTGATATTAGAAGTAGCTGTGATTGTAAATCAATGAAACGTATGTTTTATAAAATATAATACATTTTATGAATGTAATAAATAATAATTTTATGAATAGTTATATTCATAGGTTCACTTTATTTCAATATCCGTCGATTTACCATAAATACCAATATGGTATGGACATTGAGCATAGATAATATTTTTCTCGAATACTAAATACAATTAGGAAGCTAATTTAGTTTTACTAATCTTGACCTATGACTATGGTACTGAATGAACAGTTCAGTTTAACTATAATTACCGACCACTTGCAGGAATGTCAGTCTATAATTTCCACATGAAGATAAGATAATGAAAAAAAAAAATGAAAAGANGTTCTGGTTAATTAACACTTTTCCTAATCATCCCGCGTAAGTTTAAACTGTTTTTACTTGGTAACATTGTTTATTTTTCCAGAGAGTTGTTGATTATTTGAGAAATAAATGCTTTTTTGTTCACTAATAATTGTATTCGTAATGGTTCACTTTATGAACAAGCCTGTGATTTATTGTGTATTGCATATTTATTGGCACTGATGTATTGAAATAAAGTCACAGTGGCATTTGACGATAAATAATTTCAATGTTGTAACACTTGTACGTGAGAATGGCAGAACAATGTCGCAGGAGAAGACGTTCTGTCCCCGCGATTCTCAATATGGCGGAATCCAACCCCCTCCCCCTCCCAGGTCGCCTTGAACACTTTTCACACCCCCCGGGGGGGCTAATGCAAGGCAAATATGCAATTTCACTGCAGTCGTCAGATAGCCTTCAGAGTGCCTCCACACACTTCACGGGCTGAAATTCAAATGCGAATTCGTATTCCTGAAGCGCCCTTCTGATATTGGCTTTACTTTTGTCACGTCATCCAGGAAGTTGTAAATGACCGTGACGGTGATACTGCAAAAGGAATTATTCAGTGGCGCACTTAAGGAATATTTGTATACGTAAATTTCGTCCAATTTTCCATAATTCAACTTGGAAAAGTTTAATGCGAGTTGAAAACGAAAATGCGTTATTTTCTTCATGTTCGTTTTATTATTAAGAGTAATATTTATTTTCATTTGACAGAACTGTATGTATTTATATGTAACGTCTTGAATAAATAAACTTATATACTTTTTTCTTAATAAATGCTTAATTGTTAACTCAATCTCAAAAACTGTTGTTAAGCAATATATGGAAATATATAATAAATAATTAATTATTTAAGAAATGTCATTGGATACGACACGACGAGGTCTTCAGGAGCCGATTGGTGTGTCTATTCCATACCCATTTAGTTCCTTATTCTTCAGCTAAGAAGGTCCTTCCACTTAATAAGATGGCTTTCATTCTTGCTTTTGTCCAAAACTTTTTTCCTGGTGCCTTCTAAACTATTGCATATACCCCTTCACCTTCTTGAAGAGTTTCCAAGACGCCATATACATACACATATATGTGTAAAAGAATTATATTTTTATTGGAAAATATTTATAATCACTTCACGGTTCCAACGAGAATAGCTTTATCTCCTTCTCTATATGAAATTTACGTGGAAGAAAAAATCCCATAACGAAAAGATTTCGTTCCAAGTCGTTTACGAGCTGTTTTGTACAATGTAGAACATAACGAATGGCCAACATGGCCGAATAATGTGGAACCACCTTCACCAATATTGGAGTTTAGTTGTGACGAAATGCTAAACATTCTACTGTCTAATTTAGAATCATTAATCAATGTTAATGATTTAAGAAAGAGATTACTGGTAATGACTGAGAAGAATAAGGGTAGTAATATTTAGTTCTACCATGAAAACCATTCTATAATTCATAAGAGAAGATTTAGCTTCTAGAGATTTCTTAGAGGAATATCAAGTTAAATAAGTCTCATATCATGATTCCAAAATGTTAAATCTTCGTTTTAATATGAGTATGGAAATAACAGATAGAATATAATATGTTGTAAACTACAATAACGCTTATTTTCTATAACATTTTCGAATTAAATTTATAACAGAAATATATTTCTGTAACAGAAATATATTTACAAATGTAAGTGGTCTTTATTACGCTCATTGAACCCTCATTGAACCCTGTATAAGCCTTGAAACGGACCTTGTTAAATATTATGTTGTTTGTTGGAGCTATCAATAGAGATTGTGTAAAATATGTATAAATAAACCAACACTTGACTGTTATCAGTGTAAATGATCATTGTTTTCCTATCTCTTTGCACACAATAGATAAGCAGATATCTGTTACAACAGTGATATCTCAAGCAAATAATAGCCTCTTCAAAATAAATAAATCAATATCCTATTGGTAAACAAGATTCATGTTTACAGTTCAAAAAAATAAATACCTTTTGATTGAGTGTAGAATTTTCTTTAAGTACGTACCTATATATTTTCTATGTCTATAACCATAAAAATTTATCTCTAAAGGAAGGATAGTTATGAAATAGTCCTTCACGTAGGAGCTGCGTAAAGTTAGCAGATTTCTTATATCTTATTAAAATAATCAAGAGAAAGAGTAAATAAATTATTTCATATTACTAGAGGTCAATGGACATATAACTCTTAAGACTGGTTCTAGACATTCAGATAAAGATGGGAGGGAAGGATCAACCTTCGTAGTCGTTTTGTTAAATTAATTTTCATGAAGTTTTCTTTAAGAATTTTATGGTATATAAACTTTATGATACTAAACTTTATGTTTGGGATGTAAACATATTACATAAAGAAGGGCATATGCATGTTTTTACAATCGTGTCACGTTTCCAACAATAATAATTTTGAAATGTGTTTAAATTGTAATTCAAATTTCAATCAAATTTATACATTTTGAGATTAATGGGACCAAAAAAACAGTTTATAGTGTTGTCAGAGAGGAGTGATAATAACAGACTGCACCTATAAATATATGAAAAAGTCCAATGATATTTGAAATTTAAATGTATTTGGTTAACTTGGAAACAGGAATAGAAAAATTAAAAATATCTGATGCACAAACAATCTCAATTCCTTTGAAATTCACTATAATTGATTCACAGCAAGAACAAATCTACATTGTTTCGTTAAATCATTCATTTGCAACTTTTAAATTTAGGATATGACTACTTACCAACTTGTAAGTGGCTTCGAGTTTGAAATTTCTCGCCCTTAAAAATCGAAGAAGATAGTCATCCTCCATTCTAAGTGGTTCAAAATCTCCTTTTTCTGAAAAAAATAAAATTATCAAAATTAGTCGGCAAACATAATATAACAAATTGGAGACTATTTTAAGAAGTTTGGAAAGAAAAAAAAAACACTTTTTTATAAAAGAACAGGTTTCGGCTAATTTCAGGCAACATTTCGGCTAGGAATACACCATCTTCAGATGCATACGGCCGGGGCAGGGTATAGCTATGGTAGACTATCGGATTACAATTGAACTATCAGTTAAGAGAAGAATAAAATATCACAGTTACACTAACATCACACAAGGAATTAGTAATTGAGCCACTGTTCTCTGAAAATTTCCTCAAATCTTTATAGATCCCTCTTGATAGATTTTAAAAAGTCACAAAAATCACGCAATTATAATTATTTTTTGTGTAAATAAATAAATGTATATATTATAATTTTATTATAAATATTATAATATTATTATATATTATAATA